>VYXC01000697.1:56236-329765 GCA_013397175.1 Platysteira castanea
TTTTTTTTCTTTCTCCAACATCAAATTATAATCTAAATTAACACTGCATAGGAATCTTCACAGGAGTTTGATCAATTCTACAAATGACAGAAATCGACCATTCAGTTCATCTATGAAGCTCTTGGTCACCATTTAAAGACAATAGACAAAAACCCCTGTGCTGGTTTTGGCTGGGGCGGAGGTAATTTTCTTCCTGGTGGCTGGTATGGGGCTGTGTTTAGGATTTGTGCTGAACAGAGGGTTTATAATACAGAGATGATTTTGTTACTACTCATCAGGGCTCACACAGTTTCTGCTTCTCCCCAGCAAGGAGGCTGGGGCTGCAGAAGAAGCTGGGAGGGGACACAGCTGGGAGAGCTGAGTCCAACTGAGCACAGGGATATTCCAGATCATTTGGTGCCATTCTCAGCATATAAATCTGGGGGAAAAGGAAGGTAGTGGGAGGACGTTTGGAATGATGTTGCTTGTTTTCCCCAGTAACCATTGCAGGTGATGGAGCCCTGCTTTCCTGGGTACAGCTGAACACCTGCCTGCCCATGGTAAACAGTGAATTAATTCCTTGTTTTGCTTTGCTTGTGAGAACAGCTTTTGCTTTAGCTATTAAACTGTCTTTATCTCAACCCGCTAAACCATTCTTTTACTCTTCTGAATCTCTCCCACATCGCCTTGTGTAGGGCTTAGCTGCCAGCTGGAGCTAAACCACCATCCAAACAAGCAAAAAACCCCAAACAACAACAACAATAAAAACCCAACCAAGAAAAGACAAACAAGCACTAATGAATTGCAATTGCTTGCTGTTAATGACCATTGACCACAACTACTGACTTCTAAATGAATCTACTATTCAAAGCATGGATTTTTTTTGTGCTGGAAGTTTTATTAAATTTCTGTAACAACAGAAGAATCAGCAGCATCCCTGACAGTATCATGTAATGTCACCAAAATCACAGGTAAAACAGGTATTATAGAGTACTTAGTACCTTCACAGACCAACACACTTCAGGATGATCTGAAAATTCCCTACAGAAATTTTTAATGAAATCAGTGTTTCTTTATTTCAACCTATATAAATCATCTGTTATTCATAATTTGGAAACTGCAAATCTGCTTCCTTTCTGCCAGGATCAAACTATTTCCTCTAATTTTGCTCTAGAAACAATAATTATATTATTGTGTATGTATATATATATATAATGCGTAGCCCAGACTGCACTCTAATGGACAGCCTCTCTTTAATGGGAAAAACAAAATATTGCATCAATCAAAGGAAGAGATTGCCTCTAACTTGCCTCCTCTCATGTAATACTGGACAAAAATGCTCCATAGGAAAAATTCTGTACTCCATAGGGATTTGTTTGGTTTTCTTATCTCAAGTTATTTAGAGGTACATACTGTATAGAAATGACATTTTACCATCAAAAAAATCTTAATCTTGACATGAACTTAGATTATAAAAATTCAATAAAATAATTTGGACTTTTTGGCAGATTGGCACTGTTCAGGATCAAATATTCTGCTAACAAAGACTAGAAGATTACTCATGAATGTGAACAAATGCATTTTTTTGAATAACAACATGACTACATTTTTGTGAGCAAAAGCAATGTGATGCTTTCAAGATAACACACTCATTTAATTAAACTTGGATTAATTTTAATTTAATGCTTTTAACTTGAGAGTTGCAGTACTTTCTGCTGGCCACATAAACACTTCAGGGAGATCCTATACAGCTTTTCTTGTCTTTCTTCCAAGGTGTCAATGAATTCAACTGCAATAAGCAAGACCATACCACATATGGTCAGAATTGTGCCATTTCTTTCATTAACTCATATTCTCAGAAATTGCGTGATGGGGGGCTACTCCCTTCACTCTGCAGTGTGGAGTTTCATTTCAATGCAAACTTGCAGCTCACATCAAATGCCTCATTGAGCATATATGATTCATAATTTTGATTGCCATTTTACTAACCACCAGCTCTCTGTATAAATTAGTAATAATTTAATAATCATGTAATAATTAAATCTGTGCGAACATCAGGATAAACCAGAAGTTAGATATACTAAAAATTTTACTCATTATTTTGAAAACTGTTTCATTATCCTGCTTCTGACTCATCCGTTTACACCATCAGATGGTAATCCACTAACATTAACAGACATAAAGCTCTTACAAGTTTCAGCTTTTCATTTGGACCTTTCCCTGTCCTTTCTATGAAATAAGTTTGCATACATTGTATCCTGTCTTCCATTTATGTTCTCTTTTTTTTCTTCCCTTCATACTCCCCAAATGTCTTTTTCAGTTTGAATGGAGTGACTTTTCTAGCCTTTTTTAGAGCTCAAATACAGTCCCACTTGAGCACGAGTTCAATATCTTACAGCTTTGCGAAGCTGGCAGTCTAACTCTGCACAAAGGTTATTGTCTCTCATGGAAACTGCATCTCTTGCTTAATAACATCTCAACAAAAAACATCCCTGGGAAGACATAATAAAACACTGTGCATCAAAATAACGTTTAGCAGCAGCAAAGTGACTTTTCCTTAATAGACAATGTGTAACTAAAATACATCATTTCATTATTATTGAATGAAAGGGACTTTGTGACTCTTTCATTAGTACTGTTTTAGCAAATGCGACTCACTGCAAAGTACTTTCAGAAACCTGCTAATCTTGACAAGTTGTCTTTTATATAATTCACTTTAAAATCAGCCAACTACTTTGCTAAAAATATTCTTTTTTTTTTGTTTCTTCTTTTTTTAATATAGGCAGGCAGGTAAAAGGGGGAAAAAGAAAAAAAAAGCAAGCCACACATGATACATTCAACTCATCAATGAGTAATATTCTTATTAGTGTCCCAATTAAAAATACTCACTTGGAAACAAACAATGATAAACGACTGCAGGATGTAAACTGTGCCAAACTATTCATATATGATATTTGACATGATAGTCACCAGTTTGACATATGATTGGCAATTGGAAGGAAAAAAAAGGAAAGAGGGAAAGAAGGAAAGGAACAACTAACACACTTTTACGAAGGTCAATTATTTTAATAAGAAGACACAAATGGATGATTAGAGAGGGATTTTAAAGCTGTACCAGAAAAGCCAATGCAGAAACTTGGTCACCAAAGAGTGTTTTCCATGCTTGAAGAAAAAAACAAACCACAAATTCAATGTCTGACTTAAAAAGTATTTTTTTCACAGCTGACTTCGGTTTCCCAGTTTGGATAAAGTGCAGAGTATTTAGACTTGAGAGATTGAACCCCGACTCCATTTCAATCCAAGGCAGAGCTTCTACTGAGAATAATATTTCTGTCAAGTTTAAATATTCTGAAAGACCTTAATCAAGCTTTCTTCTACTTCAGAGCATTCACAATCTGTTTTTGTGTTTACACAGAGACTAAGAACTGCCTACTGAAATCTGGCTTGCAAAATAAAAGTAAAGACCATTAAAATGTTTCAATGTTTGTATAAGTAGGAAAGAAGCATGTTCAAGATCAAAACTGTCAGTTGTTAAAAGTCTTATTTTTTAAGTAGATACTTTAACTTCCAGATTAAATACTCTGCATGACATGAATGTACTCTTTATCTCATTATGTACCTAAGTTCATGAAAACATTAGGTTTGCTAGGGATGAATCACTTCTGTTCAGCTGTGACATCAATTAAGTTAGGCTGAGTGGGGCAACAGCTTCTTTGCTTGAGGTTAAAATGGTTGCAAAACATCCATTCAAAATAAAACTGGCAACATTAATGGAATTAGAGACTCCTTTTATTTAGTGCTTCTTTTGTTTCAATATGTAAAACCAATAAATGCAAAAGAAGAAAATGAAGTACTAATGAAAAACATATGGTATAATATTTGTTTGTGGCAGAAGTGGTGCTTAATTAATCTCCTATTAGTCACTATTACCAGTATAACACATCTGTAAAATGACATGGATTTTGATGAAAAAGCATACCCTTAGAATTGAAACAGCATGATAATTAATCTAGATCAGAAAAAGTCACTGATCTAGTCAGATCAGTCTGCAAATATTCACCTCAGGATTCAGTCTTCACGGTGCAAATATTTTTATATGTATCTAAACCTACAAATACAATTACCTAAATATGTCACCGTACTTAAGTATGAACCTACTTTTTAACTTAAATCAAAAGAGGTTGAAATCTGGCTTTGAGCAATTGCAAAAAGCCCCTATGACTGTGTATCTTTCTGTTTTCCACCCTAACGACCTCCTTGCTATGGATTTTCACCTCACAACAGAAATAACATGGAGGTAACGCTCCTCCACTGCCAGTGCAAACTGCTGCATGGAAGCATACAGTGTGCCTTACCTCCAACCCACACAAACCACACTACCCTGCTTATGAGATTAACTGAATCATCTCTCCTATGGCCCAAGAGATGAGAAGACAGAGTGGTCAAAAATACCAGTTTAAAGCAGGAACACCTTAACTGAAGTCCATGTCGGTTTCTGCAGCAATCCACTTGTCTTTATGATCTAGTAATAACTTTGATTAACCATTATGCACCATATGATAACTATATATAGCAAAACAATAAAAAAGTATTAGATTTTACAATCAAATATATTCTTTACATATTCACTTATTATTTATGTTATCTAAATTACAATGCACAAAAAGAATATAATTTACATGAAACAATTCTAAACAATCAATGATAGAGTTAATATTATTTAATTAACATAATTAAAATTAGTTGATATTATTTATAGAAAATTATTTACACACGATGGAGAGATACACAGAATAACCCGAGTCAAAAGGAACCCACAAGGATCATCAGGTCCAACTCCTGGCCCTGCACAGTACACCCCCAAGAGTCACACCATGTGCCTGCGAGCATTATCCAAACATTTCTCGAACTCTGTCAGGCTTGGTGCTGTGGTCACTTCCCTAGGGAGCTGTTCCATTGCCCAGCCACCCTCTGGGTGAAAAATCTTTTCCTAATAGCCAACCTAAACCTCCCCTGACACAGTCTATCGTGACATTTCCTCCCTCATCCTGGTCACCAGAGAGAACAGATCAGTGTCTGCCCCACTGCTTTACCTTGTGAGGAAGCTTCAGGCCACAACGAAGTCTCCCCTTAGTCTCCTTTTCTCCAGGCTAAACAGACCAAGTGATCTCAACTTCCTCATCTGTTTTCCCTTCCAGGCCCTTCACCATCATTAAAGTCACCAGACACTAAAAATTATCTCTGATACATAAGGCAAGAACATTAGTTAGTCGACACCACATCACCTAATACGTAGTTTCTTCTCTTCAAAACTCTTTTGGCTTTATGCAACGTGCTTGATTAATAGTTGAGGGATTCAGCCCTGCAAGCAAATGCCATGCAACAAACCCTGCTAGTGTAAGTTCTATAATTCAGATACAATAAAAGTAATATATTAGACGTTGTGTGCAGTAAATAAGTTTCATTCTTCAAGGTGACACACTGTACTTGTCCTAAAGTTTGATATGCAATAATGTAGTTACCAAAGCAAGTGCACATTATGATTTTCATACTGGTACACTTCAACAAAGCGGTATAACGCCACATGACACAACATTTTTTTTAAGTTCCACTTAAAAACAATGCATTAATTAATTACAATACATTTTAAAAACAGTTAAAATATAACATCACTCAAGAGTAAAATCACTGCAGTTAATAAACAAGAATTATTTCCACCAGCGTTAAAAAATATCTATTGTCTCATGAAACACAGTGCATACAGATATAAAATTCAGTACAGTTATATACCAATGTGACATAAACCTTCAGTATACAGAGGAAATTATAAGGCACAAGAGCGGTATCCAGGAGTGAGTTATAAGTCTCTTGATAAACAAAGATTAATATCACAGAGCTAAGCTAACATATATTATAATGATGTAAAAATAACAATAGTTCCTACGGCTCTGCTGTCTTTTATCTCTGAAGCTCAGAGCACTTCACAAGCACTAATTGAAACAACATCCCTGCAAGGTGGGTACATTTTCTTGTCTGGGTTCTACAAATTGGAAAATGAAGGCACAAATAATTAAAACAGCTTGCCCCAGGTCGCAGGACAAGCCATCAGCTAAACCAGAAACACAACTTTCAAACTGAAGTTCCCAATTTTAATTCTTATTTAATCCTGTGTGCATAACAGTAATAAAAATTAAAACTCCTAAAAAAGCACATATTCTGTCATTGAAATCAATAGCAATCCTGCTGCTTTCATTGGTGGAAGTTCAACTGCATCACCAAACAATATCAAAGCTATGCTAACATCCTAACACATAAGATGGATGAGCTCCAGATAGCTCCTGAAAATCTCCTAAGAGGGAAAATTCATGACCTCCTTTTCCACTGCTTCAACTTATTCCAGTACTTCAACCTATCCCCGTGTTGTTTCTGGTGTTCTAAGGGAACTTCCTGTGTTCCAGTTTGTGCCCATTGACTCTGGTCCTCCTACTGGGCAATGCTGAAAACAGAAGGTCTCTCTCTTTTTTACAGTCTCCTTTAAGGTACTGATAGGCATTAATAAATTTTCCTCCTGAAGCTTGTGTTCTCCAGGCTAAACAGTCCCAACTCTCGCAGCCTTGGATCATTTTAACCATTTTTTTCCCCTTGGGTGCATGAATAATCTAAAACTTAAAACTACAGAGGCAAAGGACTAGACCCTAAATCCAAGGATAAAGGAATTAGACTTAAAATATATTTTAGACATAATTAAATGTCCACGCAATTCCAGTTATCTGGATGCAAACTATTTAGACAATATCAAAGTGACCCCCACTATTTCCACCAGCATTAGACAATCCAATCTAACTTCCTCCAATATTTTACATGACAGCAGAGCAGCTGTCTACTCCATATTAAGCAGAAGATTTATTCTGTTTGGAGTATGGAATGGGTTATTATTACTTTATAGTAACTTTGAAAAAATGCTCATAGAAATATTTATTTAAAAGGCTAATGTTTCATTATACAAACTTGGTTCTGTCTTCTCACAACCATATTTTCTTCACGTGTTCACTGCAAAAATGATAGAATGTCTAAGAATACTTTCAATAGAGTTAAAAAGGAAGCCTTGTGTAGTTTTTGGTTGTGTCATTCTTTATTTATCCTGAGAAACAAAACTAATTATTCATACAACCCAGCTGCTGCCTTGAAGCACATGCGTGAATATACCAGTAAACATAGGGTACTTCTGATTTTTTTTTCCTAAATAAAATATTTTAGAAGTAGTTAAGAGGAAAAACTATCAGAAATGTCTTACTGAAAACTATCATTGTAGCATAAAGGAAATTAGGGAAACAGGGGAGACTAAAGCACCTCTGCCTACAGAACCTTTTCCTATGATCTAATACTGAGCTATTTCATCCTGATTATTCCAATCAGTTCTGATTGTTTCAACACCTACATGTCAAGCATCAGCAGTCCAGAGTATAATGGGACTAGCATACAGCTAAAAGCAAGAGACAGGACTAAAAAACACCACCAAGCTATTTCTTCACTACAAGGAAAAGCAGTTACTGTACTGGAAAACACAGACGTGCCTGTGAACAGATATGCCCATTAAATCAGTTAGTCAGCAAGGTACCTTTCGAAAGAGCAACATGGAAAACATCTTCTCAGGTTTTACTTAACTTTCTGTTCAAAGGATGGATGTTGAGCCTCAGGGATCAGCTGGTGACATGAAAATCTATCTTCCAAATCACTCGGGTGTTTTTCTGTAATGAGTTCCCACTTCCCTATCCCTGAAAGGCATGGCAAATAGAGTCATAGATCAAAGCAGCACATAGCCGAGTGAGTGCAGCTATGGAAGCTGAAATGGCAAGGGCTGCTGTGTGGTAATGAAAAAGGCCATCACTAAAGATTTACTCTAGAATTCAAAACTGTCACTTTCAATTTGAAACAAGGGATCCATTAGCTTAGTGCACTTTTTATTGTTATTGATTTGCAATCTTTTACTTTCTTTTAATTTCAAACTGTCATTGAATGCATAACTGTTTTTAACTTCATGGAATAAGCCTTGACGATTTTGCTTTCAAATAATTATTCGCAAACCAAGTTTTTTCCTGCATCAACTTCTTAATGAGTTTCATTAATATAGGTTTCCATTTACCTTAATTATATTTTTGGCAGATTTGCTTTTAGCCACGTCTCACCTTACCACAGTAGCATTTTGTCAAATCCTGTGGTTAAGCCAGAGTGGCCCTGAACAATTACTGTTACTAAAGTGTGTGAGTGGGCAGGGGGCTTAAGTGCATGAACACTTTTATTCATATCTGATAAAAAACACCAAACAACCTGCCATTCTCTCATCTAACTTAAGTAAGTTGCAAGGAAATCAGCTATTTTCCCCCTTGGTAAGGAGAAACTATTCAAAACAATACAACTAACAGTGGCAGAGGAATTCAAGGACTGCAAGCCCTAAATATCAAAACTATGACAATAATCTGAGCCAAATGTCATACTGAATTATATTTACACAGGACCCTACCAAACACCAGTAACACTGATAGGTTTGGTTGACACCTTTGCCCCACTGCACTCAGCTCAGCAAAACTATATATTTATCCCAATCCAGTGAAGACCTCACATATACACCTAAATTTCAATTAAAAACTAATATAAGGAGGTTTTTCATATAAATTAAATATATCCTTACAGACTTCACTGGATCAGGATCATAGTTCTGCAAGACTGAAGTCAATGACACTAAACCTTAACCTGAGAAATCAACTTAACATTGCTGGAGATAAAAATATGGACATCTTAAATGGATTATGGCCATTCACTAGCACTAATAATAGTAGAATGATACTGATATAATCACAAAATCACAAAATGTGTAAGGTTGGAAGTGACCATAGTGGGTCATCTGGTCTAACCTCCCTGCTCAGGTGGGTTATCCTAGAGAACATGGCACAGGATTGTGCCCAGATGGTTCTAGAATATCTTGTGTGGGGGGGACTCCATACCCTCTCTGGGCAATCTCTTCTAGTGCTCAGTCACCTGCACAGTAAAGCCATTCTTCCTCGTGTTCACTTGGAACTTTCTGTACATCAGTTTCTGCCCACTGTCACTTGTCCTATTGCTTGGCATCACTGAGAACGGCCTTGTTCCACCCCCTTGACACCTTCCCTTCACATACTGATAGACTTTAATGAGGCCCCCTCTCAGTCTTTTCTTCTTGAGGCTGAATGGGCCCAGTTCTCTCAGCCTTTACTTGTAAGAGAGATGTTCCAGTCCCTTAATCATCTTTGTTACCCTCCACTGGACCCATTCCAGGAGCTCCATGTCTCTCTTGTCCTGAGGAGCCCAGAACGGGACACAGCACTCCAGATGTGCCTCACTCACCAGGGCTGAGTAGAGGGGCAGAATTACCTCCCATGACCTGCTGGCAGTGCTCTTCCTAACGCAGCCCAGTATCCCACTGGCCTTCTTACCCACTGCTGGCCCATGAACAGCTTGTTTTCCACCAGGACCCCCAGGTCCTTCTCAGTAGAGCCGCTTTCCAAGAGCTCAGCCCCCAGCCTGTGCTGGTGCCTGGGGTTATTCCCCGCCAGGTGCAGGACCCTGCATTTGCCTTTGTTGAATTTCAGATGGTTCTTCTCTGCCCATCTCTCCAGCCTGTTATCATCCTTCTGAAGGGCTGTACAGCCCTCTGGGATATCAGTCACTCCTCTCAGCTTTGTGTCCAGGAGGTAACTCTGCCCCTTCCTCCAAGTCAGTGATGAATTAGTTAAACAACAGTGGGCCGAGTATTGAACCCTGGGGGACACCACCATTTACAGGGCTCCCACCATACACTGTGCTGTTGATTATGTCCTTCTGGGATCTGCCACTCAGCCAGTTCTCAATCCACCTCACTGTCCACTCATCCAGACCACACTTCCTGAGTTTGCCTACAAGGATGTTGTGGGAGACAGTGTTAACAGCCTTGCTGAAGTTGAGACCAACAATATCCGCTGCTCTCCCCTCATCCATCCAGGTAGTTGTTTCATTGTAGAAGGCAATCAGATTGGTCAAGCACGATTTACCTTTAATGAATCCATGCTGACTACTCCTTATCACCTTCTTGTCATCCATGCGGTTAGTGATGGCCTCCAGAATGAGCTGCTCCATCATTTGGTCCAGGGATTGAAGTCAGACCGACTGGCCACTAGTTCCCTGGGTCCTCCTTCTTGCCATTTTTGAAGACTGAGGCAACATCTGCTCATTTGCTTTCTTCCAGTCCTCAGACACCTCTTTGATCACCTTGGCCTTTCAAAGATGACCATAAGTGTCCTCATTACAGTTTTCTCAGCACTAATGGATGCATCCCCTTGGGGCCCATGGACTTGTGGATGGCAAATTTGCCTAGGTGTCCTCTAACCAAACCCTCTTTGACCAAGGGAAAGACTTCTAACATTCCTTTACCCTTCTAGGTCAGAGATTCCTGAGAGCTGATCTTTTCAATGAACACCAGTGCCAAAAAGCCATTCAGTAATTGTGCCTTCTCTGCATCCTTTTTCAGCAGGGCCCCCCCTTCCATTAGCAAGGGGTCCACATTTATCCTTTTGTTATTGATGTATTTGAAGCAGCCCATCTTGCGGTCCTTGATATCCTTGGTCTAATTTATTCCAGATGGGCCTTGGCTTTATTCAATTTCTATTTTCTCTGAAAGCCTTTCTATATTCATCCTAGCGGCCCCACCATGTCTCCAACTTCTGTGTATTTCCTGCTCCTACTTGAGGAATGACAGAAGTTCTTTATTCATCCATGAAGGTCTCTTGCCCCTCTGCCCAATTTCTTGCTTATTAGGATGCATTGTTCTTGAGCCTGGAGGAAGGGATCCTTGAATACCAACCAACTCTCTTGGACTCCTCTTCCCTGCACAACCTGTTTCCATGTGATTCTTCCAAGATCCCTGAAAAGGCTCTCCTGAAGTCCATGGCTGCAATCTTACTTGTTGCCCTACTTCCTCCTCGCCCTATAGTGAAGTCAACAATCTCATGGTCCCTACAGCTGAGGCTCTTCACAACCTTTATAATATTAAATTCTGTTTACGTGACTTGTAAATATATTTTATGGCATAGTGGTGCATGAATCTTTTTCCTTTAAAGCTAAACTAACAATACAAACCCAAAAGTGTTTGAAGTCCCTTCAAACCCAAACCATTCTAGGTTCCTATGAAACTCACTGACAAACACCTTCAGACTTTAAATATTTCACTGCGTTCCTATCTTTTACCTTATTTAGACACTTAACTGAAACATGAATATTCAGGTTCACTTCATAATCCACAGAAGAGAGCTACTTCAGCAGATCTCAAAAAATTCTTTTATAAAATTAATTCTCCCAAAGAAATATACCATTAAATGTTCCCCTCATAAAAGGGAAGAGTTATTTTTCTAAAGACTGTGAATCTGTAAGGAAAAAAAAAGACAAGAAAGTATTACTGAAGTACCTGGTTTTGTCAAATAAGTAACATTTCTCTGTTGTTATATAACTGTTATTCAATAGTATACTTTTAAATTTCTATTTGTAACCAATTTTCAATGATATTTAGGACTCAGGATGACTGCATTTTTTTTCTGTTTCTCTAGAAAACTACCTCTGTAAAAACTCTAGCCAATTTTAGATCTTTAGACCATACCAAACTATCCTCTCATTATGTTTACTTTCTTCATGCTCTCTCTCACTTCATTGTAATCTGTATTTTTAGATGAGGAACTATATTTGAGTATAGATATTTTAATGACAGCAGATCAAATACAATCAGCCACATAAGTTTTCTTTTTATTTGTTCTCTGGTAAACTAGAATAATTGAGGTAGACAATCTTTCATGAAAATATTCCAATTAGGAGTTAAATGAGGACTGCTGAATTTTTGCACGGAGTTTTCTCATATGATTCATTTGATAAATTATTTTTTCTGTCTTTCATTTTCAGCACTTCCTTTAAACATATCTAAACCCCAAACAAAAGGAATCCTAGATTAAAAACAATCATTAGGAATGCACATTATATAAACAACTGAGCCAATGAGGTGAAATGCATTATACAAAGAGTTATTTTATAAAAATATGCATATTACCCTCTGATTTACCAGAAACCATACAAAGAGTAAAATAAAACATTCTGTCTCAAAGCATTTCTGTGTATTCTTCAAAGCTGAAAATTGAATTCACTTATGTGAAAAAATACAAAGGTACAACAAAGCAAGCGAGATGCCTCAAATTCTCCCAAATTAACTTTTTTCTCTATCAAGTACTAGTTTAAAACCCCAGACACAGGAAATGTGTGGGATCTCACTTTATCAGAAAACTGAAGATGAATCAAATGACAAAGCTGCCAAAAATCTCAGGCCTTGATACTTCAGTTCTAATCCAACAGAGTTAAAAAAAAAAAACCAAAAAAACCCCAAACAAACACAAAACACCAAAACCAAGTATTAAGTGAGTAATTTATGCCTCTGTAAACTAAGGATGTTCAGGTATCTTTTCCTTTGTATGCCAAAGACATTTAAATGCACATTCCAGAACACAAGACCTAGTTTTAAGAGATTACCTGTCTATGCAAAATGGCACAATTCAGCAACTCATATGCATTCACTGCTTAGTAAATATACCCCTATGATTCTCTCTAATGATTTCCAGGGCCCAAATGCTCTTCTGAATCTCCTCATACTTTCTGCCCTTAACATCACAGATTTTCCAGACATACATTCTCTGCCAGTTAGTAAACTGTAGTCAGCAAATTCCAACATATTATAGTAAATTGAAAATATTCTTTCAAAATCCTCAGATACTTGGCTAGTCTCGGACTTACACAACATTAAGTTCATCATGGATTGGAGACTTGGATTCTTCCCTGAAAACTTGAAGGTCATGTACCAGAACTTCTGATTCTACAGTCAGAGCAATGAAACACCTTCAAAGACATAGACCAGAAACTAAAATTCATACAGACTCATTAGAGGAGCCTAATTTTATGGAACATTACAGTTTCTGCCCACTAAGGAACCCCTTTTTGTACCCTAGGCTTTTCTCCTACACAGATAACCACATTTTCCTAGCAGACGGCCTAAAATGAAATTAAACTTAGACTACTTGTTTTCAACTTGGATTTAACTTTCTTGCTGTTAATGGCCAGGATATTATGCATTTCACTTCATTTAGACTTGATCCTGTGAAGCAGTTGACACCAGGTGCTTACAAGTACAGAAAAGATTTTTAGAAAACATGGCAACAGTTGACAAGTCTGCTTTCTACAAAGATTTTACAAATTTCTAAATGCCACCAGTACATAAACAGATTTTATAGTATAGCTATAGTCAACTGCACTGCATTCCTTTTTGGTAGATGATCTGTTCCATGTGCATAAGTGGGTCTTTGTGGAGTGTATTTGACCATCAGGAATCTGATTTCTACAGCTGCAATTATTTGTCCTCCCAGCTTACACTAAAATTCATCCATGCAATCTTATCTGAATTCACTGGAATTCACAGCTCATTACAAATATTTTATAAAAGTTTGTTTATGGGGGAAAAGCTCCTAAAAGAAGAAATGACACCAAACTGACAAATACTTTTTTCATCATTCAAGAAATGTGCACTACAAGGACATTTTTTGCTGCACAGAGGAATAATAGAACTAACAGAGACGTACAAGATAACCATTTTGGCAATTGCTAACATTTTCTTGTTCCTTATTAAATGAAGAATTTCTACATCAGCAGTAAACCAAGAAGTTTACACTTTCTTTGCCTTCCCTTTCTGGTAATAGTTCCAGCACTGGAAGAGAAATTCCTCTTCAGGACACTGTAACTCTGGTGCTGACAAACAGAGAAGGCAAGCACTGGCTCAAAGTCACAGCTCCCAAGCCTCTTTTAGAAAGATATGGTTAGGTCTGACCTTAGCACTCAAGGAAGGACAGTGCACGTTAGGTAAAGAAGGGCGCTGGTTTCATATGTTCATCTTACTTTCTCACAGGTCTTCTCAATTACCTCAGTTCTAAACAACGTTATTCCTTAGGTACAGATCTGAGAGAGAAAAGAGTTCTTTTAGACAGCAGCAATGCTAATGAGATGGACTCTTAGCAGCTATTACACACCTGCTCTTATGTGGTTTGCACATAAAAGAGGCTGGAATGTATTTTAGCATTAGAAAGCTCTGCTGTATATCTAATTCCTCTTCCTACCTTGGTCTAGATTGTCCTTAAGAGTGTATTTTCTATTACTATATCCAAAATGCTTTTAACTAAACCAAGATATTAGCCTTGGTCTACTTTCTTTAATGCATGTACCCTGAAAATTGATTTGTTTCAGTTTCAGGAAGCTGTTAAGAAATTTCCTTAATTTTTATGATATAAAATGTAATAATAAAGTTTATGTGTTTCTCTTGTTACACAGTGTACAATTAAGGCATAAGCAAAATCATGAGACCTTATTTAACCAAGAGTCATGCTTTCACTTCATCCTCTGTAGTAGTTCTTTTTAAATAAATATACTGGATATATGAATATATATGAGTAGCAACTGGCTCTAGGCAAAGATATTCATATAAATCTTTGGTTAGTGATAGCTAAAAGTTTCGTTTAAAGGATAATCTTGCTTAGAAGTATTTTGTCTTTATTGTTACAAATAATACAAAAATAGCTAGTCATACACAACATATTAAAACAAAATCTTTCTTATCTTTGAATTGAAACTATTTTAAAGTATATTTAGTAAAAGTTAATAAATTAAGTTTATTCTTCAAAATTATTAATGTTGTGTAAAACATATTTACAGTGATTAAGTTTCAGAGTAACTTAACTATCCATCAACTTGGATAGGTACCATGTCATGCAAGACAAAGGGTGCTGTTTGCAGAAGAGGAATACCCATATAAAAACATACTAAGAGACAGAAGATTAAATCATACTATTTCACCTGTCAAATAGCTTTCTAAATACCATTTTCTGGGAGGATATAAGATGTGTCATCATCACAACCATTACTTCTTGTTCTATTTCAAGTTTTCATGCAATTTAGGAATTTATTTCAAAAACTCCCCTGCTTTTGGAGGGAAAAAACCAAAAAAAACAAAAAAACCCCAACCTCTGAAATTAAGTATTTCTCATGCATCCATTAAACCTGACATGAGGAAAGAAGAAAATTTCTTTTTAGAAAAAACCCAAACTCATTTAATGTATGTTTAATTTCAGTTTGGCAACTGAACGAAAAATCAAATTACGTGAATAAATTATCTGCAAAGCTCAACACTGAATCAAAATGTGAGCAAATGTAAAGCAATCCTCAACTGGGTGCAGTCAATCTGTGCCAAGAGTTGAGTAACATACTATAGAATACTATTGCATAGAAGAGATTTTGGGGGTGAGGGTCATTTGAATTGAACTGAATAAACCAGTAGTTTATTTTTCAAGAGCAGGAGATAGCTACTTGATAATATATAATCAAATGTGATAATAACTAATCAAAATAAACAAACAAGTAGTTTGCTGCTTGACAGCAAACAAAGCAGTTTTATATTATGTTAAGCTTTCCCCTTTAGGATCTCACAAGCTTAAAAGTGCTGTAAGTATTTGAAAGAAAAGTAAGTCCATTTCCAATTTTGACTAATAAACTAACAGATTAACAAGTTAAATGTTTGTTGCACTTGCTACCTTTTGGAAGTAATCCCATGAGAACAAGAACTGAAAAAGCAGAAAGACATTTCTGGTTGATTCCAACCAAATTTTATGAGTCTTTGAAGTACTGAATCTGTAACTTAAGCATAGTAAGAAGTTAAGAAAATATTGCTGGACCTCATAATTTTGAAAACAACTATTTATATGCAAACTTGGTGTAACGTTGCGCTTCAAATAACACCCTGAAAAGATGGCGAAGATGCTTCAGAGAAAAGATGTTTTCTCCATTCATCTCAATGGAGTTGTTCACTTTAACAATCATCTCTAATACATAAGAGTCACTTTTAATAAGTTACTGGAGAAATCCGATACGGAAGTCACAAGCCTATCTTCACCCTTCACTGATGCTAAGAATAAGAACCTTGCAGAATGCACTGAAGCTCATTGGCACTTTAAGTATTGCATTATCTGCAACCTCAAATGGTGAGAGTTGTAAAGGCAGCTTTACTTGAGTAGAACAAATTTTGTTTAGAAAAGCCCTGAGGGAACATAACTTAATGCAGCTCTATTTCAGTAACTGCTTCAGAGAGCAGATAAACTATCTTCAGAGACTTGTCTAGTTTGGCTTACAAAAAACCACTACATCCACTCAGAATCTGGCATACTGTCTAAACATCTGTATTTTTCTGATGTCATAAGGGTATTGGTTGCTATTGAAATGTCAGCCCTTACAATGTGATTTTTTTAAAGTAGTTTTTAGCTACTCAGAGCCCCTAAAACATTGAATTCAATGACCAAAAAATGAGATACAAGCATTGCTATAGCTTATAAACTTGCTATCAAACCAGGCCAATGCATGTATTTTAGTTCTTTTCATTTGAGCACATAAGTCTTCTTTATTAGAAGGTGTTCAACATGTCAAATAAAAAAGATTTATTTTTCTGTTTGGAATAATTATAGATTTATACTTTTGATCATTAAGTAAAAATAAGATTAAGTCAATAGGAAAGTTCAAAAATATATTTGTTGAGTTAACCAAGTTATGTGCAGTGGGGATTTTTTTGTGAATAGGACTGTGAAGTAGTTGAGGAATATTCGGAATATAGTCCTCCACAGAAAAGAAGTAGTAAGGGGTAGCAGGTACTTTACTTTTCATGTTTCTGTGCTCTTCCTTTGTTATTTGGATTTCAATGTTAAATTAGTACATTTACAAAACTGTATAAAATAATCCGGCATTGAAAGAAAACATAGGGGAAAAGCTCTGAAATGTTTGTGGAAGTTTACTTTCTTCCAGCAAACCTATTGGTTTCCTGCCAAACAATTAAACGTCACTCTTCAGTTGTAAAGAGAACTTTTCAGAGTAGGGAGGAAATGATCATCCTCTAGGCTCTTTGCTAGTCAGAGGAAAACTCAGAAATACACAATTTCATATCTCACTGATCCTAACGCTGAGGTTATCATCTCTGAAACATGATCAACAGAAAGAGTAAGACATCACAATCAGGATAAATAAACATGATCGTATATCCTGGGCTTTCTTGAGGGGTGTATATTTCTCTTAAAAAAGGAGGGGGTTTATCTCTGTGGACATCTGTGTTGGTAGCCAGAAGAAAAGTCAAGATATTCTGATATATTTTAAGAAAAACAGAAAACAGTACAGACAGGAAATACTCCGTTTTCTTAGGGAGGTCTGCAGCCTTGGAGCCCTAAGAAACTGGTTCATGCCATTCCTGATTGTGCTTTCACTCTGTACAAGCATTATTAGAAAACTGCTTCGAGACGGCTTCCTTAGAATTCACACTGGCACAGAAAGACTCATAAACGCTATCTAATATATCATTTGTCTTTCATTAAAATGAAAATTAATTAGATATAATGACCAAATTCACCAATCATTTTGGAGAAGGCAGATTATTTGAAAAGAACTTTACATCATTAGTAATGCTAACAAGCCCTACTGCTTTAGCATATTTTCTTATGCTGGGTTTATCTTTAAAGCACTACTCCAAGAATGAATCTTTTTTGCAAAATCTTAATTTTAATGCTTTTCTCAGTAACCAAATTTTAATGCTGCACATACAAAAAGGGGAAAGAAAACAACAACACCAAACCCCCACAAAGAATCACCCCTACAAAACCAAACAGCCAAGCAACCAGAACAACCACAAAACTTCTACTATCCAAATACTTAGAAATTCAGAAAATAAGGGAATGGAGGTTTTTAGGATCTGATTCAGGGTTTTAAGTGCTTTAAATTGTAAGAATGTTCAATCGGGCTAATGCAGTTTAGCACAGACTGTAACGTTCTGCATACTCAAGTAACATCTAAAGAATAAAATGCTATCTTTTGCCAGGAAGGAGTTCTTGAAACAGTTTAATATATGTTCTGACATGTTTAATTACTGAAATATTTTGCCACTGTATCTCTAGAATCAACAGTGTTTTTTTGCATAAATTACCACAAAGAACATAGTTTATAGCAGCTTATTTTTCAGCAGTGACTTAATTCCTATTACTCTAAGTAAGCTTCATTAAACTAATTGACTTAGCTGGAACCACTCACAGTAGTTAAGGTTTGCAGAATTGCAAGAATTAGCTGTACTGCAAAAGTTGAGAATAACACAAGTATTTCTTCTTGTAATGAATAAAACTCCTGAGTTATTTGATTTATGACGTATCAAAAAAATAAATTAGCTAAAAGACTATAACTGGCATAGCTTTTATAATGACAGCTTATACAGAAGAAGAATATCAAGATTTGTATTTTCTGAGCTTTCTGAAAAAAAACAGTAAGTGTATTTGTGACAATTCCATTTTCTTATCTAAAACCGTCAACAAAACAGATTTATTTCTACCCACAGCCATTACTTACAAGGAAGATGGTCTTGTGCTTGTGGTCCAGTCATAAAACTCCTCCATATCTCAGACTACTCATGCAAACTTAGGCAAGTGACTTCATTGTACAGGGCCTCAGTTTCCTCAAATCCTCTGCATGTGAAAACTGGAATTTGCCTCTGCAAGAATTTTGCTGGGTTTGTGTGGCTGAACATTACAGAGCAACATGAATATAACACAGCTGCTCAATATATGTACTCTAAATACACAACTGGGTTCTCAAAAGGTCTAAGAAACTAGTAGTTAAAATGTAATAAATAATAAATTTTCATAAATAATAAAATAAAAGAAATATACAGCCATTAAGGCTTGTCTACTCAAGTTTTGTCTTAGTTATTTCTGAGCAAATGGATGTAACAGTATTTTATTAAACAATAATTCATTATGAGGATAAATTTACTAACACTGGGCAACACACTCCAGTATGAAGTAGGAAAGAAATCACAGAAATGTCAAGCCCTTCACTGATAAGACAGTTTCTCTAACTAGATTTTCTTTCAAGGTTTAATTTTAATTACCATTAAATCAGGCTTCAGATTTTCCATTAAAATTCACAACTTTGACATCATCATTTGCTCATGCAGTTGTAAACACAAAATGGATATCACAGTTACGGGATGAGACAAACCTTGAACTGTTCAAAGCGGTCTGCCTTGCATGAGGACAAATAGGAGATGTCAACCAAAATTCAGAAAAGCCCATCTCTGATTCTTCATCAGAGGAATATCCTTGACAATAATCAGTTTCTAAAGAAATGTCATCCCAACTTAGTGACAATGCCCCTGCCATCTGCGACTTTCGTTTTGAAGGACTTGTGAGTGACATCAGTAGGAAATCACCTTTCTTTATTTGCCAAAACTGCTTTATATCCTCTGTACATGCCTTTATGTTTTCTTTTTCTTGTATGACTAATTTATGATCTATCTCCTTCAGAGGCAGCTCCAGCCTCATTAAAACTGACTCCTGTTGCCTTGGCTGAGTGTGGCTTCAATGGGGAAGCAACATCTGAGTGCACCGGTTGACCTGAAACTTACTCTTTAACTCCAGCCCAATCAGCTGTCAGAATTTTACCAAAAATGAGACACATTGTAAAAAGGGAAAGCTTTATCCACACTACTTAATTAGACATGTTTTAATAAAGACATGACCTACTGCCTCTCTTCCCACCTGCAAGCACTATAATTAAAGTTTCTCTAACAGCAAGCTATTTCTGTTCTCTTGCCATTTTTAAAAATTGAATACAATTCTGCAGGAACTTGAGAAGTAAAAAAGGAAAATATGCCAATCCTAATACTATGATAAATCTCTATTTTTTTGGTGGATGCACTGTTAAACACTTAAAACAGTAAACAAACAAAGGTAGCAGATATTCTAGACGTCCTGGTTGGCACCTTGGTCTTTTCCTCTAGTCAGTAGGAACTTTTGTTGTGTAGAAGCATTGAAAATCAACACACATTTGTTTATTCAGCTACATATGGGTACTCAAGGTCCTTAGCATCAAAACCATCTGGACTTTCACGAGCTGTAAACACCTAATGCCTCTTACTTCAATGCACGTGTAAAAAAAAATAAAACCATGCACATGATTCAGTGATGGTTTTAGGTATTAATCTGTGTGTAAGGATCTGTTTGAACTGACTAAACAACTAACATGAAAAAAACCCCAAACCTCTAAATGAATATACATTTTATTTAAATGGAGGCAAACCCTACTATCTCATTTTGTAGTGTACCTATTCCAGAAAATAACTACCAATGAATAACATTAAGAAAATGGAAAATGTTGCAAAACTCATCTTCCAAGTTTGAAAATGATAAAAGAAATAAATTCTCAAAGTTGATTTTGTTTACTAAATTCAACACAGGTTTGATAAATTCTTAAAACCCCACGTTGGGAAAATAATCTATTCACAAACATAGACAAAGCAAAATGAATGAGCAACCTCATCCTAAAACTGAGAATCTATGCTGTTGTTTATAGCTGATATGCAGGAGACCTGAATTATGTGTACGAGAGTTCACAAGCATAAGTTAGTGAAACCCAAATGAGTGTATACATATATATATAAATATATATATATAGTGATTATATGTTGTGTTTTCTTTTCCACACCTTGCTGACAGAGCAAAACAAAAACTACTGTTTCTAGAAGAGGAGGCTAATAAGTTTAATTCCAGACAGGCCTTAGTTTTATTCTTAGTGTTATTTTAGGAGACTAAAAGTCAATGGGTTTCAAAGAAAGAGTTTGAACTTCATATCCATTTACTGACACACTACATGAAAGACAGTGATGAGATCAAGGCAACCAAGAAAGATGTGTTATGAAAAGCCACAGGCAGGTTGATACTCTCAGCACGTTCAAGGAAAAACATACATAAGTCAGTGAGTGAAGGTGTTTCAAATGAAGAGCTGTAAGACAGTGTGCCTTAGCAGACTGACTCGAAAGTCTCAGCACAAGGACAGCATTGGCAGCTGCAGTCAGTGTGCCAGTAAGTACAACAGTTCCTGGTAACTGAAATACTTAATGGAGAGTAAGCTTAAAATCTCACGTGCAGAAGAAATGTTGAGACTTTCACCACATTTCTGAGCATAAAACCTAATCTTACCCAGATGTACCAACAGATAAAAAAAAAAATTTTCCTATGGTAAAATGATTGCAACTGAAATTACTGACCTGTAAAGATCAGTGGAAAATGGAAAACTGCAGGTCAGAAAGAGACCTCAAATCAGAATAAGCAGGCTTAATGAAAAAAGTAATTATGAAACCTTAAGGTGTAGACTGGAAATTGTCTGTGAGACAAAGGAAATTGTATTTTTAGTCTACTCTGCCCTGGAAAAGGTTTCAACTCAAAATTATCTCCGTAATGGGAAGTCACACTTCTAGACAGTGAACACTTATCTAAAATCTGTACTCTGTGACACCAAATGAAACTTATAGCTGTTATTCACTTTAGAGAAGACATGACTGAGGGGTGTAAAAGACCATTGCAAAGAGATTAAACTACTCTCCATTAAGCATTCTGGGTATCTTGACAAGAACTATTACGTAATTACCACAAAGACAACACACTGTAGGGTAATTTCTACAAGCAAGCACTAGAACACGTACCACACTCCAGATCACTAGTGTTCTAAAATTCAGTTAGATTATGTTTCAGGAAGTGCATGTGTTGTCTTCTAGAGGAAGACGATAGAGAGATGTCTTGAGATGGGCTGGAGGACCTTTTGGTATGCTTTTGTACATTTTTGTACATCAGAGAGCATTTTCTGATGTTGAAAATCTATTTAAATGGGGGCTTTTTTGACTACATATCATTTTCAGAAGTCTCAGACAGAAAGCGAAATTTGGAACTATCATCAGTGAAGATTTTATCCTCTCCCTCCTCTGCTACTCTACTCTCTTATAAAAGCTCCCTCATTTTTGATGAGATTATACTATTTCGTCTGAAAAGTACACATTTCTTTTAACAACCTACTCCCTTGAAAAAAAAATTAGGGCTTTTAAGTAAGGTTTTCACATCTTCAATCTCCAAAAAATGTGTAAGAAATTCAGGATTTCTTACTGCATTTAAGCTTTATTTCATCTTTGGATTCACTTAGTCCAATTATAATAACAAATGGGCAGAAGCATTAAATGCAGAGCTTGTGTATGAGATCTGTACAAGGTGTAGCTGCCTTTATCCTTCCCCGCTAACCTTGCTGTTTTCCATTTCTCAGGAAAGAGAAGCACTTGCATTAGTGCAGTATTGCTATTGATTTATATTCAGTAATAACTCTTCTAAGTATTTGACAGTGTTACAAGAGGAAAGAAGCATAGCTGCTTCTACAAGTAATGAAAACAGTGATACACCCCTAGTAATGAAGAGCAGTAACACTCTCTAGTCAGGGGGAAACCTACCCAAAGTACTGAACTATCCTTGCAAAAGTTTGTGTTCCATGAAACAGCTGGATGCTCACATGCCTCTATCTCAGGATAATGCTTTACAGTGGACAAAATATAATACAGAGCAAAACCAGCACCATTTCAAAGGGTTCTCCCACTCCAAGAGCAACGTAACACTGGCCTCTGTACAGCAAAACACACAATAGGAAAGTTCACACTCAATCCCTCACAGGATACCACAATTTACTATGTTAAAGATATTAGTTCAGACTCTGAATGATTCAATCAGTTTTAGAACAGGGAGGTAAAGAGTTATGTGAATTCATATTTGTATATTGGGTTATTTTAGGGAAGTCCATACCTCCAAACATATCCAAAAGACAATAATCATATTGGCTGTAAAAACTGAAATCAAATCTGAACCCAAAATCAACCTTCAGCAAAGCTAGCAATTGCTGTGTTACACAGCTAGTATAGTCATTTTTCTTGATAAAATGTTTGGTGTTGTCAGTATCACAGGTCAAAATAGGCATTCTTTTACTGAGCTGCCTCCTGCACTTCCTCCTACAACTGGTCCCTTGCAAAGCAAGAAACAGCGATCTTTCCAAATAACTGCAGTTAGAATTCTCACCAAATGAAAATGTCAAATGTTTTCCTTGCAATTATCCATCTTTTCACTCAACGTCTTTCTTGAACATTAGGTTGTCAGCTACAGGTCCCTGAAATATTTCAGTTGTTGTTTGAGTAGCAACTTGTGGAAACTCACATTTCGGTGTTTGGTCTAGCCTCCTAGCTATGATTTGTTGCAAGGGGCCATCCTTCATCACCAAGGTTTCCTTTAGTGTGATGAATTAGGATGCATAAATGAAATAACTACAAACCAGTAATGCTTTAAAGCAACCTTGAAAATTTATACCTATGTAACGTAATAGGAAGACATAAGTGTCAAGGTGGTCTCATCTTCTTTACCTATTTGTAAACTCTAAATGACAGTGGTGGGGTGACCCTAACTGCATGACAGATGCCCAGCAGGCTATCACCCCCCCCTCCTCATGGACAGGAAACAGTAAATATAACAAAACACTCATGAGTCAAGCTAAGGACAGGGGTAGATCACTCAAAATTACCATCACAGGCAAGAGAGACTCAACTCCGAGAGTTAATTCAATTTATTGCAAATCAAATCAATGCAGTATAACGAGAAATAAAAACTAAACCTTCAAACACCTTCCTCACTCCTTCCTTGTTCCTGGGCTCAGTCTAACTCCCACAATCTTCTCTACATCCTCCCATGACAATGGCACAAAGGGAGAGAGAATGGGGTTTACAGTCAGTTCACCACGCCTCCCCTGATCCTTCCTCCCCATGGGGAGCACTCTTCACACTCTTCCCCTGCTTCAGCATGGGGTACCTCCCACAGGAGATGCTCCTGTGAAATCAATCCTGCAGGAGCCTGCTTCAGTGTGGGTCTTCCACGAGTCCACACGTCCTGCCAGGATACTGCACAAGTGTGGGCTGCCCACAGGGTCACAGCCTCCTCTGGACATCCACCTACTCCAGCATGGGGTCCTTCACGGGCTGAAAGTAAGTATTTGCCCCACCATGGACCTCCAGGGGCTGCAGGGGCACAGCCTGACTCACCGTGGGCTGCAGGGGAATCTCTGCTCTGGAGCACCACCTGACGTTGGTGCCTGCAGGGCTGTTCCCCTCACATATTCTCACTCTAGCTGAAGTTCTGCAACAGGGATTTGTCCCCCATTTTTTGAGTAAGGTGTCACAGGGGTATTACCACTGTTGCTGACGGGCTCAGCTTTGGTCATTGGCTCTAAAGGACACATGGGAAGGTTCCAGCAGCTTCTTACAGAAGCTACCCCTGTACTCTCCAATCTCAAAACCTTGCCACTGAAACCCAATACAATGATTTTCATCTTTAATTTCTATCAGGTTAGCCATTGAGACCATAAAGGAGGTAGCATTTATTTTCCCTAGTGTACACTCTACTGTTTAGCCCATTCACTGAAAGACAGAAGAATAGCAAATAGTTCAACTTGCAAGACCTCCATGCAAAGCACGAGCTCTCTTTGTACCATGATTAGTTCTGATAACAGGCCGTATCATTGTTAAAAGTGTTGAGCAACCTTTAAACATTACAACAAAGCAGACAGTTTCAGCTAGAGGGCACAAAAGGTACTCTGTTGGTATCATTCTCTTATGACTATTTGTATTTTCTAAGCAGATTCATGTGCTGTTTAAAGTAATGGGTTGCTTTCCTTTATGGGATATATTCAGTAGGAAACTAATCAGCCTCTATCACAGAAAATGGTATCGTCTATACATGAAAATGTGTAACCATAGAGTATTTTCATTATACTTAGAAAATCCTCCTTCCTTAACGCTCCTATTACCGTAGAGAAACATTAGAACAAAAGTGACAAATGCAGCAGGTCAGGCCATGTTTTTCAGCATCCACACCAAACACTCCTATCTGAAAGCCAGCTACAGAAAAGAGGGCTTCCTTAGCCACCGTGAAAACGTCTCGTGTCTCTGTCAGGTACAGTCAGGTTCTTGCTGATGAGCTGTCCTATCAAGGTATTCTCAGGAGAGTAGAAGTTGCTTTTCTTTCACTGTATTTGAATGAAGATACTATAACACCTATTTTTAGCACACAGCAAGAAGCAGCTACTTTTATCCACTACTATTATCCGCTGTTTTGTCTTTGAAACTAAATACACTGGAAAATAGACAAGTTTCATAGACCAAGTTAAGCACATTGTGCTACATTTCCATGCATTATTTTTTTTTAACCATGAATGTTTTACCCAGGTCTTTCATTTTTAACTCTGAATAGTATTATTTACTAATTTTTAGTGGGTAACATATACATATTTCATGGCATCAAAACTGATAACATTTTATTTTTTTCAAAACATTAGTTGCAAAACTTCCTGCTGTCATATTTCTTAAGAAAAAAAACTTTATAAGAATAGTAGCAAAACTGAAGATCTCTTTTCCATCTCTGAGATAGACTCCACAGAGCGCATAATACCCCTTTAAAAGAGACAGTGAAAACTACCAGCATTTCTTGACAGTTTTAATTTTTGATAAATACAAGAAAGACGAGTGTCATGGGGTGACTTTGTGCTGTTATATTAGTATCCCATATCACTGCTCTACGCCCAGACATGATTCCTGTGTCTTCTGTACCTGTACCTTTAAATTGTGCTTGAGGGAAGAAAAAAAAACTGAACTTCACAAGTAATCAGTTTTCTCAAGGTCTCGCTCGGCATTCTTCAGCAGGAGAAGAGCACTCTCGTTTTTTTCCCTTCGTTTTTTTTGGACTTACTTTTCCTGGATTTTTTTTTCTTTTTTTTTTGGAATTTTTTTGTTGGTTTTGTTGTTGCTGTTTTTCCATCTCTCCTGGACTTGTTCATAACCTCAAAACCTCAGAACTCTACCGAGGGACCCTCCACCGACCCAGAGGGGGGGGCCCCCCTCCCCCCACGGCGAGTCTGCTCCGAGAGAGAGAGAGAAAGAGAAAGAAGACACCCACGACGGACTTCTAAATCTTTCAGGTCTTCTCCCCACAGCAGGAGGTTTTCGTATTTAGCATTGGTACTCCTTAACTGTTTGTTTGTTAAATAAATAGTTATTATTTTCTCTTTCACATTCCTCCGAGGAAAATTTTTTTTTTCCGGGACCCAGTGGGGGAGGGGTGGCTATAGCCTGCTTTTCTTTGAGGAGACGCTCTCTGTGGACGTTCTCCTTAAATTTGGCCAAAACTACAACAACGAGATACTACAGTGGACAGAGGAGTCGAAATTCTACTGCTAAAGATGGCACATGCTGATGAAAGGGAGAGCAGAAATTATTACTATGACATGAAAAAATAAGAAATATCTAAAAAGGAATTACCAACAATATTAGAAAATTTTATTAGATTAGATTTTATTATAGACACAAAGACCTGTAATGTAACTAAAAATAGCAATCTCAGCATCATTAAAAATACATATATGTGGATTGAACATTTATTGAACATAAGTATTTTTTCAAAAGGAAAGTGACAATTAGGAATTACAGCAATCTATATTTTATTTTAATACATCATTTAGTAAACATAAAGGGGTTGAAAATAACAGCTCAAAACTAGAGAATTCTCAACAGTTTAAAAACAGATCCATGGCATCTATGCTGTAACATTTTATATATCTCAGACAGGAGGGACTTTTAGGTGAAAGTTATCTTTTTCAAATACTCAAGGAGACCAAAAAACAAACATTTCTGGTGATGTACTCATCAAAATTTCTGTATTTTTTCTTCAAATTCATGGCTCAAAACCTGTTATCTCTGTAAAATGTCTTCCTCCTCCACGAAATGGAACCACATCAATTTCTCCAAAAACCTCTTCCATATCTAAGTTCTGAGATAGAGTATGTCCTATCTAGGCTTCTGAACATAGTTTGGCAATTGAGACTATCAAGTATATGAAGTTATTATCTTCATAAATATATTAAATCTGTGCTGACTAGCCAGCTTTTAATTTTCTATGGAATTGTGTGTCACTCTACACAAACTGAAAATACATCATTTTTCACATGCTTGTGTAAGTGAAACAACAGGTAGCCTCAGAAATTATCACTGGCAGTGATATGAAATGTATGAAAATTGACATCCTTAAGCAGTAAGAAATATGGAAAAATAGAGGAAGTAGAAAGCTCAATTATTTGACCAAGGCCAGATGTGATGAAGGAGTAAAGTGAGTTAGATTTATAGCAGAGTCAAAAAAAGCTTTGTTATGTATTTACACTGGATGTTCAATATCTTTGTTTATCTTTTTACTAATCTTTCATTTATTGGGTAAACTGGAGACAAGTTTGTTTTTTTTTTTTTTACAAATTACTCTATTACTATATGCCACATGCTATTATACTACCAAAAATCATCTAAAATTAAGCAATTAGAACAAGTAAAACCCTTACCTTAAATTTTCTCATCAACATCTTTCTCTCACAGTCCCATCTTCTACAATTATTTCAAATGTAAACAAAGTCCTAAAGTCAGGATGCACTTGAGTTGCTGTGTAGTTTTGCAGATTCAGTAAAGCTAAAGAGATCAGCAGGTATTTTGTCTCTATAGCATTTATTCAACTAAACTAGCTCCAACCCTTTAGAGCTATTTCCAGCTCTAGCTGTTTCTGCTCTCTTCCAGAGCAGAATAATCGCAAATGGTTTTCCCAGGGTAAGTGAGGAGAAGTAGATTATTGAAGCCACTTAGAGGCATTATCACCTTCATCCCAAACAGGGTAATTCAGCAGGATGATAGGCCTGTACTCCATTGCACCTCTAGTGTGTCCTTTGAGAAAGAAGCAGAGATTGCACTTTCTGTCAAATATGCTTTATTGCAAGAGATAAGTGAGGGGAGGTGTTAGGCCATTTGGAGGGTTCTGAAAGCAGTGTAACACATTCAGTCAAAGAAGGAAGACCTGACCCTGCAATGACCCTAATGCTTACTCTAATCGGTGCAATAATATTTGCCACAATTCACCTGCTAAATCGTCAGGCAGAGCAACAAAAAGAACAGATTTTCTTAATGTCACTCAGGTGATTGGTCTATCTTGTAATTCCTTTTGACACTAAAATGAACAGATTAAACAGCAGGAAATGACACAGCAGCCAAATTCCAAACACCTGCTGCCCATTTCAGCTGGATTGCTGAACCCCTCCGGAATCACATCTGCAATATATGGAATGTCCAAAGAATCACTGATTAATATTTCTGTTTTACTTGATGTGCTACTATGCAGTTGGGGTTTTTTTCCCTAAAGGAAAAACTAAACCTTTAGCAAAATAAAGAAGCAGATACACACTCATGCAGGAATTTTAGGGTCAATGTTCAAACAGATTTCAGATTTCTTTTCTCTACAAAATTATCTCTAAGGAAAGTCCTCCCTAGTAACTAGCAGTACAAGGCCTATGAGGTACAGCTAAGGAGTGTCAATTTAAGCTTAATAAATCTAAGCTTAATAAATTTATAATATACCATTGAACTCAAAAGGAAGCAGTAAGAAAACACTCATATTATTACTGTGTTTTCCACAGTGGTTAACCTGTGGCTAAAATAAGAATTCAACTCTCTGTAAGGCTGTATTTATAAAGCTGTATATATATCAGAAAAATAACTTTCAGATAATAAACCAAAAGAGCTCCATTGGGAATGACAGTAATTGAGTATTAAGAAGGCAAACCAATTACCAAGTTATGATACACCTGCACATCTACTGGAAAAAAGCCCAAACAATTTAGATACGATTTTTACAATGTTCTTTTATATATATTTCAGGATCTGTGACAGAAATATATTTTTTTAAAACAAGTATATCAAACACGTAAGATAGAGAAAAGATCTTTATCAACAACAGATAGTCTATTTCTAGATATTCTTTGCACTATCTGCTAAGTTAAAATGTAGCTTGCATCTCTAAGTCATATTCTATAATGCATTCACATTTAGCATGCCTCTTGGGAGTCTGGCCAGACTTCTCCCTGTACAGCATTTCCTTCACTTCAGCCTGAAATCTCATGACCCATATTTTACACTATTCCAATATACACTGCATGCTTTGCGTTTATACACAATTTACCATCTTCCCCGGTGGCTTAGATTTCCAGGCTGAACAACAGAAGAACACCACTGATTAGAGGAGACTGCAAGAAACAGTGGAGATGGTGATCAGTGCCAGAAATACCAGAATCACAGTTTTTTTACTGCTGGAACCTTTTAACTTTCCACTCCCTCCACACAACCCAAGGATTTCTGTTGAGCTCTGCTCACTAGAGTTTCTGTAACTCCTAGCATCACACAGAAGACTGTTACTGAAATGTCAGAGAAGCTGGTGGTAAAAACGGTAGTGACAGCATAGGAGGCAGTAAGATTTTCACTGCTTAAAATGCATATTCTATGTCTTATAGTAAAAGCATGAAGAAAACCTGAGGTAAAGGGATAGTTTGTGTGCAATTAAATGGAGGAAATGAAATTTAGAGACAATAGGTATGCATTTTTCATAGAAAGCATAGGGCTTGAGTTTGAAATAAGGGATATTTCTTACAATTTTTGTTTAAAAACCATACAAATTGCTTAAGGGAGATGAAATACTTGCAATTTTTAGTATTTTTAATGTGTCAAAATACCTGTTCTGAAAATTAACAGTACCCTAGAACACACTCAGGGAAGACATAATAGTATTTTAGCTTGGTGACTCTAAACTGTTCGACTCTACGTATGTGCTCCTTTTCATCTTCTAAAGATCACCCTGACTAAATGATCTTCAAGATCCCTTCCAAACCAAACCATTCCATGCTGTTCATGGGGTGTTTTTTAGTGATTTTTTGTGGGTTTTTTGAGATGAATACAATGCTATTTGGATTCATAATTCCATTCACAGGGCACTTCTACAGAATATGCTCGCCAAGATAAAGAAAACGTCATCACCAAGTTTTATCATTCCTGGTGGCTGATCTCACAGATCTTAAATCACATTGAAGGAAGAATGTGAATCTTCAAACTTGTTTCCAAACGCTCAGGATGTGGTGGGGGTAGGGCATGTCTTTCCTTTGACATTTGAAGACATAGCAAAAGATTACTCTCCTCAAAACCCTACCAAAAATTGATTTACTTAAGTGATCTATGACGACTAAACTCCACAAAGAAAGAAAACCCTAGGACAACAAGCCTCCAAGTATACGTGAACATAACTATGCATTTGAGTGGCACTATTAAAACCAGCAGTCCTAGCACTAAATATAAAAGTAAAGGATGAAGGGACATTTGCAGTGCAGAGAGTGAGAATTCATATGGGTGTTCCTATAGTTTCTGTATGTGGGTGTATATGGGGGAAGTGTGTTTTATTTAAATGCATACAGACAGTGAAAATGTAGCAAAAACATTTACATGTGCTTTTGGAAATGTTTTTGTAATTTCTAATTATTTTCAAACGAAGCAAATGCTTAGGACTATATCAAATCCCAAGAGAGTAACGTAAGCACTACCTCCTGGTTATTCCTCAAATGAAAAGCCAATTATGTGAGAGAGTATTTATCCCTGTATGAGGTAGGTAGTAGAAACAATTTAACAGTTTACCAGTAATGTGGTTGGTTGCAAATATTTGCTTTCCCAGCCTGAAAAGCTAAAATACAGATGTTCTAAGAAAACAACTGGTGTCCAACATCAGGCTTAGTTTTAGAAATTAAGCTGTTCAGGTTTTCAGTCACTGTTTATTTTAGTGCTATGTAGACAATCTTCTTTTTCAGCCTTATGTGTATATGCAACACAACAGTCTCAAATTGGGGAGTTTCTACTTGGTTTAATTTACTGCTAATTAACGCTTAGTTTTGATCACCAAGTGAGGCATGGGGCAGAAAAAGAATGTGATCAAGCAAACACTTTGATGTTAGGGTCAAGTACATTACTGTTTCCCTCAAATGCTTTGTTTTTCTTCCTGCTTCACTCTCCCACACTTTGCTTCTTACCCTTTTTCTCAGATGTTCATTGCTCCTTCAGGTTTTCCTGCAGCTCTCTTTCTTAGTATCCTTGCTGCAGCCACAGCCCTTCAAGTCTGTGCCTGCCCAACGTGGTGCCTCCTTCCAAGAGCATGTGTCCAGCCAGATGGTCCCACACCCTCAGCTGCCTCTTTCTTTCTTAAACATTTTTCTGCAGTGATGCCAGCACAATAGATAACACCATGGTCACTTTTGTGTCACCAAAGCAACATTTACACGCCGTTATTTACTTAAAGGAGCAGGAGAAATCCGGTGTTCCTGTTTTCTCTCTGGTGCATTGCAACTGTTGCTACCACTAGGAATGATGAGAGACTGCTGGAATGACCAGCCCACATTTCTTGTGATGCTTTGCACTGAAGAATCGCAAAAGAAAAGGGATCTCAACATATTGTTGTGGGATTTACTGAAATAAATGCAAAATAGATTTCTACAAGTAAAGCCAGAGTGGTGACAGAAAGACACTTTTCAGAGCTATAGGGAACCCAAAGTCCATATGGCTTAGCAAGAAGATTGAGAGAATGGAATATGATCCCACTTGAGTTTTCACTCAGTAGGGTTATTGCCAGCTTCAAACAGAATGTAAATCCAAATTTACAGGAGAAAAAAAAAGAATTTTCAGACATTCAAAACTACTCACTTGATGCAGATTGTCACTCTAAAAAGACACTGTGTACCTAGTCATTTCCAGATCAGGGGAGGAACGGAATCAATAAATATGCCTATTGAATGCTGTATGTGCATTTTGTAATCAAAAATGTGCATATGTTATGACAAACAAGTGATGACACTTTTGGGCTTTGGAGCTAGCAGTGTCTTTGGGGTTTTGCATTAATCTCAGGATTCCAGCTAAACTGTGACCCATACTGTATGTTCTATTAAAATCTTTTCACAACCAGCAGTTCTCAAGATTTTAAATTGGAATCGGGGAAGAGGGGACCTATTCAAAATTCATACACACATGTTTTCCTTTATGTTTGTCAAGAGATTTTGAAATGGCTTTTGCTAACCGAAAGAACAGCTAGAAATATACTTGACATTTCACTTATTTTTAAGTATTCTTAACCTTGGTGCAAATGTTTCATCTCTTATATTATCTTGTATACTGGGATGCAGTTCATGAAAAATTTATCTTCCATGTGGCATCCAATATTCAGAGATAATACCACCTGGAATCTATTTATTCAAACACACCTGGTGCTGTCTTCTCTTTTTAGACTGCATTACAAGTTAGCCTTGCCACTACCATGAATCATAATTTCTGGGCTGTAGAGAAACATGTTTAATTTTTTCCCAATAATTTCCATAAATTTTGGAAAATGACTGAAAATTCTTGAATTCCCAGTGCCATTCTATGGAGTTTCTCTACCAGTTTGAACAGTACTTTTTGTTTTTATTTTGTAATTTTTTTTTATTTTTGTTTCATAAATGCCAGCAATGGAGTAAAGGACTAGGCACTTTCAGTATCAGAAGCCAAACTTTTGTTACCCCTGAGCATATTTAGTGTTTTGTTTTCTATTTAGTTTCACTGTTCTCCAAACAATTTCTCATCAGGGCATTCCCAGAAGAAACCACAAGCCCTGAAATAAGAGGGATTTTTTTCTACAATTACATGACAGAAGGTACTTAAAACCCTGTGCACCCTAATGCAAGTCTTACTTTGTCAGTTCATAGAAATTCCCTCTGCTAGGGCTTGAACATCAAAAGAAATATTTTAAATTAGTTCATAGTAGATTCTTCACATGAATGAAATTATTGTTTGAAAGCCAAATACCATAAAAATTTCAAACCACATAAAGCTGACTATAATGTACATCATTAGAAGCAACATGAATCCATTTCATCTTTGCCCTTCATTTTACAATGGAAAACAATCTGTAATTCTTTTCCAATATTCTGGCATTGTAAAGATGATGCTACAATATTTTATCAGCCCATTTTTGCCTAGCCAATTGTTTTTTCAGATCACTGGGTAAAGAAGCAAGTTTATTTCAAAACTGACAGATATTCAGTATAAAGCAAGAGTACAAGGAATAAAAATACCCTCACTGCTACTGTCCAAAAATAAATCTTTTACATGCTATTTTTTAATCAATCTTTCTATAATTTGCTTCTATTTGTTATGCTGTCTCTCTGCTATTGGTTTGTCTTGAAAAGAAATTTAAAACCCTGACAATTCTGTCCTTTTTTGTTCATAAAGAATTTTAAAAAATGCAACGAAAGTTTCTTGATCATCCACCTTGAAACAAGTACAGGATTTTTTTGGCCAGGGATATTCCCTTAATGGTTTGGGTGGGGGTGCTTTCCTTCTCCCCTCTGTATAAATAATGGGGTTCCAAAGCAATTTCTGGGAACATTTCAATGTTAGTTATTTGGGGCTAGCCTTCCCAAAATACCTCTGTCCTCATTTATCCTACATTTTTATATCTTATAGTAAAAACAACAACAACAAAAAAACCACTGCAAAGTTTAGTAAAGAAATAGTTAGTGCCAATCAAGATTCTAGCAGAACACACACTACACCCATCTCCAGCACTCACCTACAGTACCACCAAACTCCCAATGCCAAGTCTTAGTACCAACCTACAGCATTTTAGCATCTGTTTTCTCAGTGTGTCTGACTGCCACACAATTCAAGCACGGTGAGTAACCGTAACTTAACACCCAGAATTCCATGGTTACTGCTCCCATCAGACTTTACAAGTCTGACCATTTCTTCCTTATTTGGCCCTAGCAGGTCTGCTGAATCACCTTCCCTGGTCAGCTGCCTTATTGCCTGTATCAAGAGATGCCCTTGACGCTCACAAGAGACCTGGGCTGTAAAGGTGTCTTTGCAGAAGATGTTCAAGTGCCCATGAAAGATTAATGCTTGTGATACTGACACTTTCTCTAGTTCTCCAGAAAGAGGCTTGATCTACTTTTTCTTCTTGACCAGGCTGTCTACAGGAGATGCCCACCAAAATGCCACACTTGCTGATCTGGTCCTTGCTCTTAGGTTCCCAAAGAGCTCCTCCTCTTTCGTGGAGGAAAGGCACAGGCTCCGCATTGGACAAAGCACATCTCCTCTTCCTCACCATCCTGATCCTTCCAGCAGCATGTACACATCCAAAGCAGCCTGCTAATTACACAACCTATCCTTTAACACTTTGTGATTCCAATGAGATCATAGCTCTGTGACTGCACATTGACTTCTCGTTCCTCCTGTGAGATTCCCATGCTGCAGGCATTCATGCACAGCATAAATGAAGCTTAACAAATGAAAATGCAAACTCCTTGCATTTAGAATGAAACAACCTGTGCAACAGGACAGGCTAGGCACTTCCTGGACAGAAAGAAGCATAACAGCAATATACTCTTGTGATAAAGATGACCTATGCCATACTAGGCTATGTGCAGTAACAGAGCTTGTGGTCAGCAAGTTAACACAAGGGGTTATCGCCCTCCATTCTGTATCTTTGGGGCTACATCTTCAATACTGTGCTTTAATTTTGAGATTTGAGTATAAGAAAGATAGTACTATACCAGAATGTGTAACCATTCCTGTAAATTCAGCAAGATGTCTGGGGTACTGGAGACCCCATTGTGCCAGAAGATGGTGAGATAACTGTTTTTTTTCAATCCCTCCAAGAAACAAATCTGATGTGGGATCTTATTGCCACAATGAACTACTCAGTGAGAAGGTAAAGACAGATCCAGAATTATCTTGGAGGTACAGTGCCGGGGTGAAACAGACACAAGAGGCTTGAAGGGAAATTCTAATTAGATGTAAGGAAAAAACCCTTTTCACAGTGACAGTGATCAAATACTGAGACACGCGCCCAGAGAAGCTAAGGAATTTACATGTCTGGAGATGTTCAGAATTTAACTGAACAAGCTTCGAGACCAACTTCATCTAACTAAGCTTGTTCTGCTTCAAGTGTGCAGCCAGGCAAAACAACCTCCAGAGGCCCCTTCCAACCTAAATTATTCTTGGATGATATCACTACTGAGGTCACTAAAACATGTCAGATAGAAAGAGTATTTTTTCTTCTTTTTAGTTCTGTGAAAAGTGTTAATTTTCTTCCTACAAAAGAGTGAAAAAGACATCCAACTTTCCTGAAGTTCCTGTGCACAGTCATGCAACACTGCATTAATTCCTCATCTGCCTAAATATTAAAAGCAGCAAAAAAAATTAGGAGCTGAAACCTAAAAAAAAAAGATTCAGGTGCATATATTTCCTTGCTATTGAAATACCTATTGTGTATCTGTAAAAAAAAAAAAAAAAACCGTGACTGGATATTTCTCAGTGTAACACTTCTTCCTCAGGATTTCTGTTTCCCGTAAAGCTAAAAAGCGGTAACAATGATAATGAAAATGACAACATATAGTTTATTTTTTTTCTTTTTTTAAGAGTGTAAAACAGTTGAGATATTTACCTATTTGACAAGCAGTCACAAAATATTATACATCCTGACAGACCTCAAAGCACTTCACAACTCTATAATAATAGACTAATTCCATTTACTACTGAAGTGCAGCCAACTATGAGACAGAACACAGCAGTGGTTTAACAGCACAGATGAACACTGTCAGCCCTTTAGATTAGTAGGTAGATGTAAATATCTTATCCACTTAAAAACCATAGGGTGCTTTGAGACAGAGTAGAATTAGCCAAACTTCTAAATAGCAAAGAAACCAGAAGTAATGCCACTGTTCTTCTGTTCTTTTGGAGATGTATTATTTTTTCTTTCTTTTTGTATTTTCATTCTTTTTTTCTTGTTTGGTGGGTATGGTTTTTGGGAGGTCTTACTGTTTTTTCTTTTGTTTTGGGGGTTTTCTTGTTCATTTTTTTTGTTTTTTTTTTCTAATGTAGAATCATTAGAAAGCCTTATTTGGGATACCTAAAAGCCTTATTCCAAATGAATACTGAATTTGAACTGTCTAGAAGAAAAAAATCTTCATCTATGGAAGAACTCATACTGATGTCTCCTTTGATGGCCTGCAGTTAAATCCTGACTCACAATGAACTAAACTACTGAATTTGTTGTGATCCCAGCTCAGAAATACTTCACTTTTCCACAATGCTCCTTGAAGCCCCTCAGTAAAGCTTAATGACATATACTTTTGGTATTTAAACATACAGGGCTCAATCTGTTGCTTAAATATAAACGTCTAATGCTATTTGTCATGCTCCAGGATTATGTGAGACATTGTCAGGAGTCTGGCAGATATAACAGGATCTATGGGAGACTCATGCCCATCTGGAAAGGCAGCTGGAGGCTAGATTTAGGCAACTAAATCAAGTCTCACTGCAAATATAGAAAGCAGCAAGCTGGTGCTACATACGCCACTCTTTCTACAGTTTCTGCCTATTTTATCTGGTGATAACAATTACTATGGAAGTGCCAAAATAAAAATTTATTTTGTTTTTAGAAACTGTAAGGGCTTCCTACAACTGTATCAGGAAAAATTACAGATTTCGCTGGCAAAGAAAGTGTGTCCTTACCAAATTAAATCACCAGAATCCAAGGCTGCATTGTCATTGGCAAGACAGAGTTCTATCATTAGTAGGAATAGTTTAATATTGTACCTCTGTTTGCCACGTAACAGAGGTTACAAGCTTTAGTTGGTGAGCTAATCTGGCCGGTGTCACTGCTCGGAATCGAGCACAATGAGACTGAAGACATGTTCGAATGTAGTCATAAGGACCAATATTTCAATTTTTCAACTTTTTCATTCTGCAAAGGTAGTTAAAGATTAATTATAATAAATAGAAAAACTGCAATTAATATTCTCTTAGTATGGACAGTCTAAGAGGTTCAAGAGTTAAATGTTTCTCATCTGAAGACAATAAGCACTGGAGAAGTATTAGCAGTCAATTGTTCAGCCGTATAGCCTTAGGTTAAACATGGTCTGAAGAATGAAACAAAAAGTAGTTTATGTTTAATTTAGCTTGCTACAAAAGATTTTTTTTTTGCTTCCTTTTCAACATCTTAGAAGAGTTAATCTGTCTGAGTCATTCAGCACGCATTTCTGAGTTTTTCCTTTCTATCTCCCCATCTTTTCCCTAATTTCAGCAGCTATTTAATGAACCCTGACATAAAAATAAGGTCAAAAGATCTGTCTCCAGCTTCTATGTAAATATGCAAAAGAAAATAATTTTACAGAAAGTCCAAATGACACAGTAAAAAGTTCTTGTCATGGATTCACTATACAGTGTATCATATGAACTCTATCTATAAAAACTGCTTTTAGTACGTCAGACTTCAGATGAGACTTTTTTTTTAATGTATGAAACAATTTCATACTTCTTTAATGTGCCAAAATAAGTCTTACAATTTAAAATTAGGAAAAGGAAAATACAGATTCAACAATAATTTGTCTTAACTTTGAAATGAATTCATGGACTGGATAAAAGATGAAAAAGCTGACGTGGCCTTCATTTAAAAAAATTATTGTCAAACATGCACATAGCCACCAATCTTTAGGCAATCTAACTACTTTAAAACTGTAGGGTTTTCATTTGTGGAAAGGTCATAAAACAACTGACTTTCCTTCCACAGGCCATTTTAATTGACTGTAGTTGTAAAAGAAATTTTTTAAAAGACTATCTCTTTAAAAGTTATATATGTGCTGAATAAAAATATTGCCCAGTAAGGCATGAAGTTACCTTTGATGCAGTCTACCTGAGAAAGTTACTGAAGATTTTGGGCTTGATTTTTACCTTACTCTTTGATGGACATACAAGCAAAACAAAGTGTATTTTCATTCATATACATGAGTGCATTTGGTCATTTTAAACAGGGTATTAGCAACCAAAGATGATATCCATTCCCTATGCAAACTCTTATCAAGTACCTCAACATCACAGCATCTGAACTGCGCTATTTGAAAACGAAGAGAATAATGATGTTAAGCTACTTTATTAACTTTAGACATTGTTTTAAGTGCAAAATGTTTCAAATTGATCACAAATGTAAAGTGGCAACTATGCCTGTTACCTATCTTGTTGTTCAATATCTCCTATTCTTGTCTCTAGTAAATACATGTACAACCAAGTAACCTGGGCGGCTTTTTGTAGAAGGCAACACATCACAAACACATCACATTTTTAGGATGCAACACAGCACAAACTCAAAAACTCAGAGCAGATTTTTTCCCTTTCAGACATTAATGTTGTATCATGCAGTTTAATACTCAGCACAGAAAATTTGGCTAAATTTGATATGGTGCAGACAATAAAACAACAGCTAAGCAAGTAAACCCAAACAACCTACTATCAAAGACAAATTTTCTGGTGTGGGTAAATTTTTAATTAGGAGAGATTTCAGAGAGATCTCAGTGCTGGAGCTGGACACCAGCAGAGTGCACAATATAGAGCACTATAAAAAGCTCCCAATAAACAGCATTTTTTTTTAGTAAAGATCTGCTGTGGTAGAGCAGCAGGAGAGTTGATTCGTTGGTATCCCTCAATGAACTGTGCACTGTTCAGTGGGGCCACAAAACCTCTGTTTCCCTAGGAATTGCATCTGTGTTTCTGATTTTATCCTTCTGCACAAACACAGACCCATACAGAGTAAATTTTCCTATAACCTGTCCCAGTTCTAGACGGGTTAATTAGTTTCTAATTAAAACTTAGTGTTATTTTTTTATATTGCTTGCTGCAGCTTGTCTTCAGGTAAACATAAAGTCACCAAAAATATTTTCCACTTAGAAATTTCTTCTTCTTCTTCTCCAGAAATATTGTATGGATTATTGGATTATTTGCCTTACAAACTATTTATGCTGTGCTTTTTTTCCCCTTTTTTGTAAAGAAATTGAATGTTGTGGTTTTGTTAGTATTAATTTGCAATTAATTTGCAATTGGCTACAGTATTAATGCAGAAAACAAAGTTCTGCTTCGTGTATAAATTGTTTTCAATTTCCAAAGTACATTTCAGAATTAGATTAAAAAAAAACAAAAAAACAACTGTCTAAAATATTTTTAAGCATAATTCTTTCTACAGTGGGACATGACCAGCTTTGTAATCATTAATTTTGATAACTTTGTGAGCATTCAAAGTAACTAAAAAATTACTTGAAATGCAGCAGTCAGCCACTATGAGTGACGTTATAATACTGCTTTACCAGTGATATTTTGTTATCTTTGAATTTTCCTGTTTGAATTCAGATAACATAAGATGTAAATTTAACTACAATGCAAACCAGTACAGTAGATATATAAATATTGTATACCAACAAGAGATGTGTTTTCAGTTTGAATCGGTTTCAACATTTTGAATGGTTGGGCATAACACAAATTTACTAGGGTCAAGGATGTGTAGGGGTGTGTGTGTGTGTGTGTGTGTGTTTTGTTTAAAGCAATAAAATCCACAACAAAGTCTGATTTGGTGAAAGGCCAAAAGCTAAACTTAGTTCAACCCTCAAAAGGACAGTGTGAATTGTTAAGACCAGTGAAGTAGTATTAGAAGAAAATAATCAATTCACTGAAGAGCTCTAGGCAGTCCCTCAACTGTTTACCTCTTGTTCCTCATTTACATGGAACAAGCTAATGTAACCATCTGGAGATGGCAGTGCTGCTTTAACAGAAGAATCAGAAGGATGAAGAATGCCTATAAACACTTTAGTGAATAGGTTGTGGAGACAGAGCTTCTCCAGTTTATGAACAAGGATTCCATGGGTGAGGCTGGAGGTGCACTGACAGTTTCAAGAACTGCATTGCATTTGTATACTCTAAACCTAATCTCCAGTAAAGGAGATCATAATCTTCAGGGCTGCTGATTGCTACCCTTCACCAGCATGAAAGTCATCATAAAAAAAAGGAAGAACAATTACAGAACTACTGAACCTAATGAAAGAGAGAGAACTGGAAAGCACACCCATCTGTGGCTGTGACTAAAGGAAGAATCACTTCTTCATGTGAGCATGAACAGAGGCCCTCTCCTTCCTCTGCACCAAGCAGCCTGTTCTGTGTGCTCGAGTATGTCAAGATCCTAAATAGAGGATGTTCTTCTTTTTCAATCACACAGAAACTACTATGGAAAGACCTTTGTTTGATATATGACACGTTTGCTTCTGCCTTCCCAAATTAGATAAAATCAGTAAAAATTTTCATTCTTGGGTACTGCTGAATTCAAACACTTTTTTTAGCAGATTTCAGATAAGGTTGAATTCAGATGAAGTTTGCTAAACATAAGCAAGGCAGAACATGAAATCTTCTCCATAGAGGATCTGCTCTTACATTTGCAATATCCCAGCATTCCAAGGGAAATACCAACAAGGATAGCCATAATACACACTGCTGACACTCAAAAATGTCCTTTTCCTCTTCAAAATTCCAACAATTCAATAACTCTCAAAAGAGTTATCGATGAAGACTAAAATTAACTATAAAAGTTCATCCCATCAAAGGCCTTTTCAAGTGTATTCTAAACTGAATTATAGCAGAATTTGAATGTCATCATTTGTAAAATAATTCAGCCCTGTGAACAATGGGTTCTCTGAGGATTTCCTCAGATTTTCTTATTAACCTCTGCCAGCAGAAATAAAGAAAAAATTATTACATCATCTGAAAGTTTTTCCCTTTTATATACTTACTGCAGTGGTGACCATATGGTTACAATCCTGTCCTTTTAATCTGTTTTTACTCTCCAGTGTTTGTGTGTTATTGAACAGCTGCCATGCATCACCCCAGAGGAAGGGTTGTATTTCAGTTTTGGATAACGGATTTGCTGTAGCATAATAGTTTTTTACAGTGATTTACCTTATCAGCAAAGCCCTTAAAGACTGACCCCTTCTGAAATTCAATACTTTTACATGGTATCAGCTTGTTACATCCACTTCTACTACTAATCTCTTCAGTTTAATAGTTTTACTTAATGTAACTTGAACATCAAGAATAAAAGCTATTAAAATGTGATACTCACTGGATGGTGTCTATGTGGAATAGAGATTCAGTGTTCCACAAGCTTCATCATATTCCTTTCTCAAACCATTCCCTGCTGGCCAAGCCCATGAAGATCTTTACATAAAGACCTTTTACATTTGCCTACAGCCTGACTACCAAGACCTTCTCCTGGAATCAAGAGACACATTTTGAAGTTGGTCCCAAGTGCTCTGCTATTTTCAATGGGAGCACTCAGCAGAACAGCTGGTTTTACTCATGTTTCTAATCTTTTCCAGTTCTCCTAGGCAAGATCCACTGACTGAAGAGAAAGAAATGAAAAAAAACAAACTTTTCTCTGAGAAAAGTATATAGACATCCAAAGACAGAAAAGAAGATTTTGCATATTGAAATGCCAGGGATTTCAGGGAGGAAAGGAGAAAAATTGACAACAAAAATATACTGGAAATTTAGAGGTCACTGGATCCCACTTCTTGCTGCCAAGCAAACAGTCATAATTATCAGAAGCTGTCAAACACTGTGATAAGAATTCTCCCTTTTCCCAGAAAGTTAGCTCTTTTCTAGCTAGCCTATAAAACTCCTTTTTAAAATACTCCACCAAAATGTGTTCATGGCTAATTTCTCCATTTAGCTCCCTGCCAGCACTGGATTTTAATAGATTCTTCCTGCTCTGGCACTTACTTGTGTCTTCATGCATTTAGAGAAAATATACACAGTCCCCTCTCACTTCTCATTTTTCTACATTAATTATGTCATCCTCTTCCAGATCTTCCTCATAAAGGAAGCCACTATTCCTCTGAGTACTGTAGATGCTATTGTTTACTGTAATTTGAAATCATCACCTGAATATGGAACAGATAAAAGAGACCTTTACAGTATAAATTTACTACTGAATTTTTATTTTCTCTACTTCCACTGGAAATTCCTCCTTCACTGCCAAGAATATTTTAATATTCAAATTTCCTTGGGTGATCTTGTAATTATTGAGTCCCACTCAAGGATGTGACAATTTTCAAAGTTGCTACCCTATTATACATGATATGAGCTGTGAAAAAAGGGAGCAACAAAGAGAAACAAACAAACAAACAAAAAAAAACAAAACAAAAAACCAACAAATCAGACTGTAAGAAAACAGTTGAATTTCAAAACATTTATATCCTTATAAACCATAAATAGCCATACTTAAGTATATGACTTTAATGCTGATTTCTGGAAAAGTATGTCTGGACTTTTCTGTATATCAAGCAATGTATTCATACTTTAGATGGCAATTTAATCTCTGCCTACCTCTACAAAAAGTGAATAATAATCTGATAAATGAAAAAGAAATATTGGATAACAATTATCTGGCATAGCTAATATTCAAAAGATGACTCTTTCTAAGAAGATTAAAAATATCCCTAAATAAGGAGTATTTTAAATTGCATTATAAAAACTGTATTGTACTATGAAGTAAAAGCTCTATTCAGCAAAGAGAGAAAAGCTGGTCAGCCACTGTAACCTACAGTCAATACAGGTTGCAAAAGAAAAAGCACATGATTCAGGAATTAGGAAGAGAGATGTGAATCACTAGAATGCTGCTCTTTAGATCTATTTTGGCCAAAGGAAAGTATTTTTAAGCATTTTTAGCTGCTTTTGTAAAATGTCTTTTAGGGTAGCATCAACTTCCCTAATGGACAGATATTTGAGTAAGATGACCACCAAAGAGCATATCACAAATAACAAAGATTCATTTTCTTGTCTGTCCAGGCATAACAAAAAGCAAAAACCAGAAATGCATTTATGTAAAATTTCCTCCATTTACAAAACCTCCACCACAGTTAAGCACCTCTGACAAAAAGTGGTGGGGAAAGCATGAAGTCGTTCCTTGCGTGTCTCCAGCGCTCCTCATAAAACAACCTTATATGAAAATTGTCGCCTTGTTTTCTTTAAGCCTTCTGTTTTTAACCTTGGAGTCAGATTCTTTCTCATAGTTTTGTGTAAATAGTAGCCGATGTTTACTTAACGGTATCTTCTGTTTTTCATTCCTTTTGTGATAAGACCATTTTGATGAGCACCTTTCTTCTCCAGTGACATGGAGAAGGAAGTGACATGCTCTCCAATCCCTTGTGGAATTGGAATGTGTATAAGAATAAGATAATGTCAATAAATCGACGTCAGATCCTCCTTTCTGCTGAACCTGGCAGGTGTATGAGCCTCTTTATTGTGTCTCCCCGGACACAGAAAATAAACAAAAGTAGCTCCTTGAAGGAAAAAGCAGGAACAATCTCAGGTACATAACGCAATTGTGATGAAAGTAGAGAATATTTATGAGATATCACAGAAATTCCTTCCTCAAATTTATTAATAGTGTTTGGTTTTTTGATCCCTGTACTTCATAAGTTCATGGTTTTGTTAACGAAATGAAGTCAAGTGTTACACAGAACCATGTAAACAGCACCAACAGATGACACTGAAAGCAGATTCAAACCCAACCTGAGAAACACTTAAATAAAACTTAAATCTGATCGTGTAGGGGCCTGTCATCATTCAAGTGTCCAACTGCTTATCTGTTCTTTGCACACCTCACAAGCACTGCACCATGGACAAGGGCAGTCACTCCTCTCTAGCCTGCATGGGAGACAGCACGAAACAAGGCGCAGGAAGCCACCGGGAAGCTGCCAGATCTCTGCCATTGTAGCAGCAGTATTCCTTGGAATCAACATAAGGTTTTTAATATGTTCCAGTTTTGCCTAGACAAGGGAAGACGGCATGAGTGTTTCTCTGATCAAGTCTTTCAAGTGAAAGTCAAAGTGGGTTGGTCAAAGAAGGCTGCTGGTGATCTGTAAATGAAAGTAAGGGGAATATAGTTCCTTGACCTGTAAAGATCATAAAAATAACTATTTTATTGTTCTCTGGTTAAAACCAAAGGAACTGAACAGTCAGTGGCTCCATTTTTACCATCTTATGCATCCACATAGTCTTATAACTGTAGTATTTGTTTTCAGAGCCACAAAAACTATGTGGAAACACAACAAAGGTATTTCAATGAATATACAATTAATTGTAATATTATATAACTTCTCATTTTCCCTTGTACTTTTTCTCCTCCTCCAGTGAAAAGAAGTATCAGCAAAACATGTATTCATTAAAACTGCAACTTGTCATCAGATTTTACATTACTGATATATTTCTTTGCCTGATGGTTGATAAATTAAGGAGTGCTGATTCCAGAAAGAAGCCTTTTCTGAGAAATAATATTCAGGAGAATGGTCTGGAACTACATTACCAGCTTTGACAGAAAGCAATATACTCCATGATACATTCCTGCTTGTTCAGAAGCAAAACCATGTCTCATTTAAATTCTGAAAATAAGATATACTGCTTTTCCTTTTGTAACTCATTTCCAGTTTCATAATCAAGTACCTTCACAGCACTGAATGGTTTCAATATGGTCCAACAAGCACAGAGAAGTTTTTTTTTTTTTTTTTCCTTCCCTCAGGGAGCGGCAAATCTACACTGGAGCATTTTCCAGGCACATTTTCAGACTGCTTGCTATCCAAAGCCTGGTTTGGATCTCTCAAGTGCTAACAGTATTTCCTTCCTGACCTTGAAACTACTCAGTCACTCCTGACTGAGAAGTACCCATGGTAAATTTTGGGAGACAGAGGACCACTCTTCCCCAGCAGTACCAGTCCTGTGCCTCAGATCATCTGGAGGGTGAAACACCAACGCAGTTATAGCCTCATCATCTTCCTGCTGCTGTTCTACAACTTTGCTTTGCCAGCTACTGACACAGAAGCAAGATATTTCTCCCAGCTCTTCAAAGCTGTTTAATGAGTGATGAAAGTTGATAATAGAAATAATTGTTATGTATACTGCTCCAAAACTGACAGACGAAACACCTGCGAGTATTATAATCCTATACTCTTTTTTAGAAAGTAAAGAGATACAGAAGAAGGTTGTTCAACTATGCACAACTATCATCTTCCTTTCAGAAAAATAATGGTTGTGTATCTCTATAATTAAAGATAATTATAGACCATGAAATCTGTACTGTGATTAACCAAAAACAAGATGATGCTCTGTGCTGCCAAGACAAAGACATCCATCATTTAAGTTTCTCCCTCTCATATTTGGAATTTCTCTCCATTCTACTTCTGCTGCCTTCAGCATTACAGTATATCTGTAACTCCAAAAAAAAAATCCCTGATTTTGAAAGTTCCATATTAAATCTGAGTTGCTCCATTATTTTAACCTTAATAGAACAGTGAAATGAGACTTTTACAATTATACTTTAACCAAAGAAGCACATTTATCTCTAATACCTAGAATGTGTTCCATGTACGTCCTGTAATAATAAATACTATAATCCTTACAGATATGCTCTTCACTAATGCCATTGCAGATACTCTCATTATTAACTCTACATGCCTAATCCCTTTCTGAATACCTGATTTCTGTAATTTCTATAATTATATAGATTACTCAGGCTAGCTATGCACCAAATATAATAGTATTTCCTTCTTAATGCTATTTCTGCATTCACTTTAACAACCATTACTAACACGGCACATTTATTTCTTCTGATATGAAATTTTTTTGGGAGACATTTTGGACACATTCCTTCAAGCAAAAGAATCCCACACTTACTATCAAGGTTTTCCATGTAGTGACGAGGACATGTACAAATTAGCTTACTATTTAATAAAGATTAACTTGGAACTCTGAATATCTGCTCTGTATTAAATACCTGTACCTATACATACTCTACCTCTGCAAAGAGATAAAATATAAAGCCCAAGGTACCAAAAGAAAGATTTCAGAAAGCAACAAAAGATGCAAGCACATTTAAACTGTATTGCCACTATAATTCCTATGTACTTTTATTGAATGAAATTCAATGCAATTTGTCTTTTTTTTTTTTTGATAACTCTAAAATGTGGATTTCATGTACACTTTGTTGAAAAGTAAAAGCAGAATGTGAGCATGAAGTGAGCTAGAAGATCAATACTTACTCTATCTTCTGTTTGTATTGGGGGTTAAAATCCATGACCTACAATTTGTTTTCATGTAACCAAACAACAAACAACACTTCCCCTGTATAACATAACCACAGATACGCAACTGTCTTCGTGGGTTTCAATTTGGAATCATATTTGTTTTTCTTTGGCAGGAAGCAATAGGAATTTCTCATTTTCTCTAGAGCTGTTTGGCCTAAATTCAAAGGATTTTTTTGGATGCACTGTCATCATAAAAGTGCTTTATTTATATTTAAATTTCCAGCCCCTCCATGGAGAATGCTACTGAACATTTCATTGCCTCTCATTCATTCCTTTTTCACTGGAAAAGTGCACACTGCCAGTTTTTCTTCTCTGTGACTGGAATAGAAAAAGGACACTTTTTAGTGATTTATCTATTTTCTTTACAGATTTGTTGAATAACTTTTATCTAATGGGTCAGTCAGCATTTTCTGCTCCTGGTATTATGTGGGTTCCTCCTCACGTGCACATGACTGACTCCATAGGTCTTATGTCACTGCATCCTCACTGAAATACTAAGAGCAGAAAAAATTCTAATTTCAGCACAGGAATTATTTATTAACATCCCGTGGCTCCTTTGTTAAAACAAACTTGTTTCTCCTTTGTGTCTAATTTTTTACAACAGTACTTATTTGAAGGAGTCAGAAATACCAGTGAAACACATTAGCAAACTGCATGTACAACAATAAATACTTTTGGTGACACAGCTGCCCATTTTGACTACAAAAAAAAAAAAAAAAAATCAGTAGATTAAGTTACTCAAAACACTTTTAATGGAATAGAATTCCATTACTTTCACTTTGTCTGAAAAAAGGAACAGAAAATGCTGAGTTTATGGTGAAATAGAGCAACCTGGTCGTTTTCATTGTTTTTTTTTTGTTTTTTTTTTTAAGATGAAGGATGAAAAGGGTCACTCATTTCACACTGCTATCTCTTGAACTCCTCAAAAATAAAACAAATGTGGCTGCAGTCCAAGAAGCTCAAGCAGTCATCCAAGAAACTGACAGTATCTTTCGGGAGTGAAAAATGACTGTCAGCATGAGAGACAGTTCTTAGTTTGCCTGTCATTATTTACTTCTAAGGTCTGACTAGTTTGGGGAGATGTCAAGGGAGCAGCTGTCAGACTGAAGGCAACAGAATTGGGAAAACAACCTAAACTTATATTTGAATCATGATTGATCGTAACCTGTACTATGCAATCAAATAAGTACAATAAGGAGGCAAAAAAAAAAGAAGCAGTTGTGCTCTCCCAGTTAAAATATTAGCAGTAGTATAAACTAATAGCTTAACTTAGAGTTGCTTGGAAATATTCCACAGAAATGAAATCTCACTGAAAAAAAATGATTTGCTGAATTCCAGGTCTCTTAAAGTATAGAACAAACAATAAAAAAGACTTACTTATATTCATAACTGGTTTGGTTTTTTGTATTTTTTGCCGAAGAGGAACAAAGCTCGAGAATTACTTGAAACATACTTATCAAATTTTCATTCTTCTCTACAATTCTTCATCTCAAAATACCTAATAAATAATCAGTAAGTGTAGCATTCATTTTTAAAGCTGAGGGAAGTAAGGGACTGGTGTAACAAATACCACAAACCCACTAACAAAAGCCACTGGTGAGCTGAGAAAGTGTTATGCTTTTCTAGCTCACAGTCAGGGAGTGGACTATGCCTTTTATTCAGATTGTTTGTTGCGCCTGAGCTATCAGTTAATGATGTGTCACTTCCTTCAGAGTGCAGCTGAATTCAGTTTATCAACTTAGTTGATTTCTGCCATCTAAAGCTGATCAGTTTGCCTTTTTTTTTTAATTATTTTTCCCGCTCAGGCCTCTGTTATCTGGGATTTTAAAGTGATGGCTAATTCAAGTAGTGCACATATCAAGAATTTTGTATTCCTAAAATAAATCTGGCATATCAGAATTTTTTTTTTTGAACATACACAAAATAAATGCAGGCTTTTTAAAAGAGAAGATCTTTAGAGCCATGATATCACTATTGAATGATGTTTTGGTTTTTAGCACTATAATCTTGAAGCATTTATATTTGACAACTTTGTGCACCACTGAAGAAATTTATGTAAAATAGTATTATTCATTTTCAAACATCATGATTTCTTTTATCATTGCATTAGCAAAACATGAACATTTCAAAGATGAAATGAAAATGTGTTCTGAAAGTAAGAGTCAATATCTCAAAGCTTTGCAAAAAAAAGCTAAATTAAGAAATTAAAAAAAAAAGAAATCATGAAAATGTACATCACGATTTACCTGTTCCTGTGTCTTACCATCTACCACTATTCTAATTTCTACTTTTCATTGCACTAGGTCTCCCTCTCTCTCTAAAGGAGTATACACCCCTTTCTTCTTCTTGTTTCACAAGAATATATGTTGGCTACATTACCAGAACATCAGACAGTTTTTTACCCTTATAAATGCTCAATGTAAGGGTGATGCATCTTTATTGAAAGACTGCAAATGTTACTGCCTATGTGCAAAGATAACAGGTTGGTTATTCAAAAAATTTGTTAACAAATTGCTGTTATGTATAGTAAGTTGTGCTGGTTTTGGCTGGGGTAAAGTCAATTTTCTAGTAGCATGTTCAGATAGTATGGGGCTGGTCTAGATTTCTACAACAAAAGTATAGCTTGTTATTACCAGAACCAGCTTCTTATTGCCAGAAATATTCCAAGCTTTCAGGTTTTCACTGCAATAAGCCAGTAGCCACCAGCTGTCAGTTCCTTCTGAAATAATTTTTGAAATCACAAAGTATATATAAACATTGAACAGTTTATCCTATCAGTAGAAAAGAGGTATTGTTGTTGTCACTTAGTTTCTACAGCATGATTTGGCGTAATTTTAAAGGTTCTCTTACAACTGACCTGTAACAGATTAACACTTGCTTAAAAGTACCAAACAAGGAAAAGAAATATTTAATGTTCAGCCGGTTTATCAATGAAACAACTAACAAACAGCAGCTCTCAGTATTGTTCTAACCATTAAATACTGTCATCTCTATCAGATTAGTCTTGGTAGCATAATCAACATTAAAGCAAGTAATTCATCTGGCAAATGCATCAGGATAAATCATTTGGAAGGTACCAGAAATGAAAAATTATCTCAGAAAATCTAGCTGAATGTTCCCAGGGATTAAAATTTATTAGAAAACATCCTAAATCTTAGGTATTAACACTGATGTTACACTTCCTGTGTGTTTCAGGCTCCAGTTTAAAAGGAATCATGCCTATCACTGTAAGTTTTCAGAAAGATAAAGCAATAACAAATAAGAAGCTACTTTATTTTTTTTTTTTATTATTATTCCCTTAAGACCTTAGAGTGCAAAACATTGCACATACCCAGTTCACCAGGGGGACTGGGAAGAATCTTTCTCCCCAAAATCTGTCAGCCAGTCAAAAAACCATACTATGATGAAATTGTTCTCTTCTTTATTTATTCTGCTTAATTTTACAATGAAACAACTCTGATTTGCCAATGGTATCTAGTTTTTACTTTTCTTGTGTTCAGATTACGTTGCCTTAATCGCTGTGAACTTCAGTGAGTTCACAGTTCAGTTGACTGACATTACCCCTTTTCATTTTACTCTCCTTGACCTAAAAAGTAACAATATTGAAGTTTGCTAGAATGTCTGCATTCAGTAAAATAGTTGTTCTTATTTGATCAGAAGCTACACACAAGGCAGCGCATGAGAAAAGTTCTCAAGAGGGACAAATTGAATTTTATGGATTTTTCCCTACAGTAGCAAACAAACCTTATGCCCGTCCTGTGAAAAATCAGGCTCCCCTTCAGTAGCCTCTGTCTGAGAAACAAAAGTTCTCCTAAGGGTAGGGCTCTGGAGCTCAGCAAGTCTTATCAGGAAAGGAACTCTACTGTCAGGTCTTCCTTCAGTTTTTAATTCAAAAGTAGTATTATCCCTCTTGGTAAAAACAAAACACAAGGAAAAACTGTAAAGCATTTGTCATACACTATTTCTTCAGAGCCAGATAGCATGTTCTACAGAAATTCTTTGTTACTATTTCCTTTCTTGCTGTATTCTTCAAGCTTTCATTTGAAGTTTTATTTCTGCAATCTTCGGTAAGCATTATTTCTGTAAGTTTATTTTTTGGTGAAGGTCCTCTGCACACATCCAGATCCAAAAATTCAAGAGATAGGACAGTCTATATTAGTACATATAATGATCCTAATTCCTGTAGGATTTCATCCATGGATTTGCCAATTTGTCACTATATTGACGGATAGCAATTGTTGCCCTTCAATATATTTAATTGCTTCTATCATCCCATTCACCAGGTTTCTTTGAACCTTTCTGTACATGTGGCAGATTTCTCTGGGTTTGCAGCCTCTTACTTCAACTTTGACTTTCTATATACACCGATTTTTCCTTTTTTTATTTCTCAGTTCACTAAGTTACCTTGATGCAGTATATTCAAGCAGGTATGAAGATTTCCTTTAATAAAGGAATCTTATACATATGATTGATGATGCATCTCTTGTCCTGTGCTACATACAAGCAATTGCTTGGGGCAGTTTTCTGCCAGTAGAAGTCAAAATATTTGGGGGATGGAATCAGGGTGTTCCATCTGCAGTCCTTCTTTGCCTTAAACCACCACCTAACTAACAGAATTTCTGGCTGTGAGATGAACAATCATAGAATCATTTAGGTTGGAAAAATCCAACTGCAACAAGCCCAACAAGCCACATTTACACTCAACAAATACTGATTCTGATTATAGGGAAGCACACATGCAGTCTGTTACATGTTCTAAAAGAACATGTGAATGCTTCTAAAGGTGTTTTTTGGGGTTTTATTCTATGTAAAGGAATCACTTGCTGTGTTTTAGCAGCAATAGAATGCACAGAACAAAATAGCAAAAGAGAAATCCCATAATGCTATCATGAAAAGAAGCATAATGGCTTCTTTGGATAATATCAAGCATCTGATAGTCTTTAACAAAAATTATCATCTGGGAAGTATTACGCAAAACAGGAATAATTGTCAGTAAAGATATGGAGCTAATACTCTATAAAACATGTCAATTTGTTCTGTAAACCTTAAATATTTTTCAGGAATGTGTTGTTGGGTTTTGTTTTTAAAGAGAGTAAATATAGCACAGATCTAAACATCAATTACTCCATTCAAACAGAGCAAAAGCTTACCAAGATTACTTCCCATTAGTGAAAACACAACACATACCATGAACAGAGGTGAAGATAAACAGATTTCATTCCGGATAACTATATCCCCATATGTATGGTACATATATGTATAATACATCTCCATCATCACTGTATCAACAGAATTTTATCCTTCTGAGTGGTCTACCACCACTTAGTGACACTGGATAGACTTTTTCAGTCCATTTTATATGTCTGATGGGCCTTCTGGCTATATGTATCAGAAAGAGAAGACTTTTGGACTTTGTTGGCCATTCAGACAACTGCTTATGAAAATGAAAGAGAATTGAAAAAAGGAATGTTCAGAATACCATTAGAGAATTTCTATGAGATGGAGGAAGAGTTAATGACATTGAAACTGTCAAAAGCTGCTTTGTATTGTTCTTTAAAGTAGCTTTAGAGCCTAGGAGGACAATAAAACCAGGAAAATAGAAGGCATAAAAGAAGAATTACAAAAAATATGACTCTGTCTCACCCCGAATGACATCCTTCTATATCTGTCCTCCTTTTCCTGCTGATTCATAACATGCACTGAGGAGTAACAAATATACATTTGCTGTGGCTTGGCAGAAAGGGCATAGAAAGTGCAGGAAGTCAGAGTTTGCTGCTCATATTTCTCATTTCTTTTCCATGTCTGTAGCTAAAAGCTTCCATGGAAGCTTGAAAAGTAGCTCAAAATGGACTAATACAGTGAAAGAGAAACAAAAGGTGTTTCATTTTGTATTTTCTATTTTTCATATAGGAAATATAAATTAAATATTCACCATTTTTAAGTCAATATTTTTACCAATTGTTTTACTAAGGTATTAGCACTAAAAGACATATAAAGTAATTGGAGCATGAAATATGGGCATTTATCCAAGGTAACAGCATTTGAAACAGAAAACCATCTAAGTACTTTCTAGTAGAGATGCCAGGAGTATGAAGCTTGTGTAAAATCCCATCATTTGATAAGTGATAGCTTTGTCTTATAGGACTGAAACAAAACTATTCCCTTAGGAAAAATTACAGCATCCTCAAACAGATTTCTTTGATACCCATTTTTCTGACGTTGCTTAAATTTTTTGAATTTTTTTTCCCCTAAAATCAAACCATCCAAAACTCACAGAAACACAGTTGTCTCAAGTTGCAAAAAAAACCAAGGGAGGGATGTAAAAATATCTATCATCTAGGATTACACCTGCATTCAGACGTCTAGGTCCTGTAAGTCAGTCAGGACAGTAGAACAGACTACTCTGCATCTCCAGAACTGTTATAACAATAGTTTTGGTCAGCTCTTTCGCTTAATGCAGCTCTCCACTCCCAAAAGCGTATCCCTACCAACTATGTCCTAAGATGTAAAAATGTAGTCTGTCCTTGCATTATTGTTGACTCACTCAAAGCTCACAGGCTGATTGAAAAGGGCTTCTGCAGACCCTTACAGCAAGTGCTACCAAGGTTTAGTACTCTGGGTTCAGCCAAGGAGCTTTCCAAGAATTGTACCCTCAGAGCCTTGAGACAGCTTGCAGAAGCTCTCTCGTTCTGTTGTTGAGACATTTTGACTGCATTCTGGAGAACACAAGTGATCCACTTTCAGGTTCATGATGTGCAACAGCAGGAATATTTAAAGCTATTCTGCTTCTCTGATTCATCTCAGATGTGTTTAGAGTGACAGTAGCTGCATTTTTTACATTGCCTGATAGCATTCAAAGATTACTCTAGCCACAGGTCCCCCCATGACTTAAGATGTGCAGCATATCAAGTAGAAAACAATGCAGAGTTTAATGTGATCTAGGCCAGCAACAGAACTGGGGTGACTAATAAAATGCCTGCTTAATGAAACAATTCATAGCACTGAATTCTTTTGTGCTGATCGCCTTGTGAAATTTCAGGTACTTCCTATTTTAATGCACCTTTGCCTTTCTCTCATGGTGTGTTTACACCATGTATTTATAGAGATAAGTGCAAGAAGATAAGCTAGAGAAATATGTGCTTTATTTATCAATTGTACTCATTATTTGTACTGGTATTAATTAGCCAACTGTTGGTGATTTACCATGTATTTTTAGCTACATCACCTAGTAAAGAAAACTTCTTCACCAGAATTTATTTTACTGTTTCAAATGATGTTAAGTAGCTGATATTTCTCATAACACGCATTTTCACTAGCTCTTATTTCTCTCTCCTACTATCTTCGTTACAGCAGGAGTCAATGTAAAGAAAGCATGTGGCTCTTTCAGGTAGAAGTACGTGGTCATACCCATACCATAATTAACAGCACTGTTTTCTCAAATAAAAAGGCATGTTGCCTTTAAAAAATATAATATACACAGACCACCAGAATGAATGAGAATGAATTAATACAGACATTTTTGATTGCGAACAGTACCTACCCTCCAAAAGAACAAAACAGAATTAAGCAGCAAACAGGAGTGAGTGACTATGTATGTGGTGGATAGGATTTTGGTAAATTAATATTCCAGAACTCTGAATAGATTTGGAATTGAATTTAGTAAAGAAATTAGCTTAGTTTTATTTTAGCCAAACAGCATTATCCAAACTTAATCACTCCTTTTCAATGCTTGAAGTACTTCTACTTACAGAAGTGACAATTCTTTAACAAAACTGGCAACGAATACCAGAACTGAAGTGATATATCTTCTCCATGACATCGATATTTAGATTATTTAGAAAGATATATAGATAAATCACAGCCTGACATCTTATCATTGAGAGAAGCAGACCTGCTAGAAAAACAAGGGTGCATAGCAAGTGTAAAACTACACTACCATACATTAACCTTAATTTTTTATGAGGAAAATATTAGAAATTTTTACTATGGTCACAATATAAATGCATACAAAGAGCTGGAATTTATTCTCAGGCATAATGCAGTTTCCAGAGGGAAAAAACAAAGTTGAAATTCTTGGTATCCATTTTTCACACCACAGATACATCTTTACAATACCAATTCTGCCCCTTTGTTCAACAACAAATGCAGGATATACTTCATAAGAATCATAACAGTATCCAGGTTTTCTTTTAATAAAGCAGTTTGGGACATTTATCAAACAGAAGAATTGTAACAGAGACAAGGACAAGACTTGGTCTTCAACAAAGACAAGGACTGTCAGGATGCCAGTAAAACAGCAGCAACAAAGAAGCACCCAACAGCAGTTTTGATTTCAATACCTCAAAACTACGGAATTTCAAACACCACTTTTTAGTACTGGGGAGAAGTTCAACTCTTACATCTCTTTGGTGTGCAAAGTTCAAAGTACTGCAAGACTTCTATCAAAATTTTCCTTCAAAACAAGATCATTTCATCATGTATCTGGTCTTGGCACGCACCTCGCTTCCAAACCCAACAGCGACCTTTCCGCTGACACATGGTGCAGGACAGCTGCTCCCTGTGCTAGGGCCAAGCTGCCAGCTGTGCCACAGCAGCCCTGCACCTCTGCAGCAGCCAGGGTAAACAACAGCTCTGGAAACAAGGGAAAACTCTCCAGCAAAGCAGCATCCCTGAGTGCACTGAGGAAACTTCTCTCAGTTCAGCAGAAAAAGAATCCATAACAAGTATATACAAAACCATAGTACTTTCCTATTTTTCAGTCACCTATGAGAGCTTTCAATTCTCTGGCATAAAAAATCAAAGGAACGTATAACAAAAAGGGTTAAGAGCTAAATAGTCCTTCAAGCCCTTCTGAAAAACTAAGAACACTTCAATTTGGGCAAATTCAAATCTAGAATTGTTCTGGCATTTTAAAGGACAGTCATGGAGAACAACAGTGGATAACATGTTTGTTTCATTTTTTTATCTCAGAAGCTGTTTATATATAAATATATCGAGGCTCTAAGGAATCTAGGGAAAAAAAAACCAAAACAAAACACTTGTCAACATTTAGAGTATAATTTAAGAAGTTTCAGCTAACTGATTGGTATCAACTATGCGACATCTACCAGAAATATTTTAAATGCCAAGACCATAAACTGGTGATGCACAGGACATAATCTTATTTCTGTTCCAAAGGGACTTTCAAATTGGTGACAAAAGAAATTTTGTAGTAATTTCACTGCCAGCCAGATCTGTACTCCGATAATTGAAAACCTACAAATGAGTCAATAGAGCTTTCATTTTTGGGAATAAGACTGTATTTAACATGTGATACATGGTATAACTAACACTCAGTGCACTAAGTTGCTGAGGATGACAGTATCTAAGATACGTAAATATGTTTAATTAATAGAAATAAAGTAAATGTAATGTCAACACCTAAACGACTATGTTTAATATACATAAAGTTTATGAAAACTAGCTTGAACTGCATATGGTCTCAATGTACCCTAATCAAAGTCGCCTTTTTATTCTTTCACTTTCTGTCTTGGGTGTGTGGAAGCAGCTCAATGACCTAATACTATTAGCTACACTTTCTTGCAGACATTAATGCATGAAACATTTCAAATCCATTTTTTATAAGCCCAGTACATCAGAAGTCTGAGAAAGACTGAAAAAATGACGACTGGCTCAAAACAACTAAGGTGGATGTGGGAGGGGGCAGATCAAGGTCAGCAAAGGTGGACTTGTGCTCTCTCCCACAGCTCACCCCCTTTGCAGCCTCTGGTGCAGCTGCCAGTCACTGGCACCCTGGAAGCGATGTCCCACCCCTGCCCTGCAGCCCCAGTACAGCCCCAGGGTGGCTATCAGAGCCTGAAGCCCCACCTGAGGGAGGGTGGTCACAGGAGGCCAGAGCAGATAAAAACCATTGCACAAAGATGCACCTGATCATGTCCCTTATTACTGGGGCTTTGGAGGAAGCATTTTCCTGATTTTTCCATCATAACCTGGCCTTTGTGTAATTTAACCAGAAAAAAGAGCTTCTTGGGACAGGACACTGGTCCATGAGGAGGCCCTAAAGCTGCTGGGTTTTGAGGCAGGAATATATCAAGCTCTTGGCCCCATTCATCCAGAGGACCCTTTGCAGGTTGAGTGGGGTTTTGCTATCCATGGGCTATCAATTCATGTGTGGCAGCATGGACCAGAGGATCCCACTTGCCCAAACCAATTTCACTCACGCAGCTTTAAGGATGCTGTAAAGCAAGACTCTGTATGGGAAAAGGTTTGTTTGTGGTGAAATCAGCCCTACAGGAAGCAGCGAGATTGTAAGACAGCAGACAATAACTGAGAGACCCTTTAAAGGTCCTTAAGACAAGAATTTTGGGTGCAACACGCCATCCCAGGGTGGCACAAAGGGAGACTGTCAGGAAGTGGTATGCACTGATAGAGAGTTATAGCCACATTCTCAGAGGCAAGTTGTTTCCTCTCCCCACCTCAAAAGAGTGTTTTTAAAAGGGGATATTAGGTAGCTAAGAACTGCTAGACTAAAACCAGCAGAAGAAACTAAGAAATGTTACTAAATTAGCAATAATTTCTCAACATATTTGACAGTAAGTCTTTGGTTCTTCAAGCTGGCCCTAGAAACCAAAAAGGTAATTGCAGTAGCTGATCAAAAACCTTCATATATCAGTGTCTTTTTCTGTATCACAAAAAATGTCTGCTAGAATGTAGCTGCATAAAGATGTACAGCTGAGACTCTAACAGCAGCCTAACATGTATGAGAGTTCTGCTATGCAGAATGCACACAGAAGTGTTTGCTTGGGTGCACACACTACAGATTCCTCACCTTCAGGCAGTAATTGAAACTGATGAAACATCAAAGATTTATAACTACTCGAAAAACCACCACTTTTGCCCCAAAGGAAAAAGTTAACTTCAGGCCTTCAACCCTCCAAATTAATAACCAGTCCTTAGAACTTAAGGTCTTTATTAGGTCTTCAAATTTAGTCTTCTTACTGTACCTCCTACAGTTCCCTCACAAATTTGCTTAAATAGGAAGAATTATTTAATTCCTAACAAACTTGGACCAAAAATAAAAGAACAACATTGTGCACATTTACAAGTATGCATCAATACATTAGCAGCAAGGAAACATATTATTATTATAAAGTGCATGCTTGAAATTACAAGGCTTCAAAAGCATTTTTTTATTTCAAATCAGTTTTTAAAGACTGTGATTTGTCTAACATGTTATTAGGACCTCTTCAGATGAAAGGAAAAAAATGGATTAATAACAAAGAGCATTCTGATTGAAATCTAATTTCTATTATCACAGCTAAATGATGTTTTTGCATGAAAGCTGAAGCTTTGTATTTTGTGATACACAGTCCCCTAACACAATGTCACTCATTTCTCTGTTCTTACTTAGAGCCATTTTCTGTTGAATTGAAAATAACAGTGCCTCAAGTAACTAAAATGCTTCCAGTTAGAAGCCAAGTCTCTAACCAGCAAGAATTAAATCAATCATTCCCAAACAGTGTTTTCAGCTGAAGAATAATATCCACATAAAACCCCTTTAAAATAATGTGTACCTGGATTACTACCAGCACTACTCAGATGATTAATTTTTCATCCCCAAATCACACAGCAATAAAACTCCTAAAAGAATTTCTATTCCATGAAATAATGATACTTTGTAAAAACACAGAACAAACTGAATCAGGAAGAACTCTAGCAAATGAAAGAAATTAAAGACAGTACAGAAACAAAACAAACATATATTGAGATCCTCCAGGTTCACAGATCCTCAATGTACTGTCAAGTACTCAAAAATTCCATATGCTGATCCAGAGTGTGGGAGTTAATTTAACCCCAGAAGTGAAGCCCCCTGAGCCAGTAGCCTTTTCAAAGCACAGAGAGCTCCTAACACCAAACACATCTTCCAGGGTTCTAGCACCAAAACACCCCAGCTAGGAGCACAGCCCGATTTCTACTTTCCAGGCTTTGTGGCAGACAGCTTCTGTAAGAGAACCATGTTTAATTAGCTTCTATTGGAAAAGTACTGTTATTCCTAAAAGTTATCAGGGAGACAGTTGGGATGAAAGACTGAGAACACACATTTTAGTTTCCACTAATCTGCATTTTCTGATCTGAAAAAAAATTCATGCAAAACGTAGATCAGTTCTCACCAGTACTGACACCACTCTGTGGCTGGCAGAATACCTTTGACTGCTGAATGTGCTGAAAATCAAACACCTGCAGCACGTGTGTTTAGTTATCTTGTTGGCTGCTAGACCAAGGGATGTGTAAATAAATCAGTACTGTGTGCAGCAGAACTTTTGCTAACCTTTTCCAACAACAAGGACTAGGAATCTCTTCCAAAAAGCAGGGAGGAGAACTGGGCCTTGTAATATTGTAAGTACTGTAATAGTAAAAAATGTAAATGATGGGATGCCACATATAGAAAGCTGAGGCTTCCTGATCAGCTACAGCCAATAGCTACACAGTCATTTTAGGCCAACTGCAACCTAACTTTTAGTCTGGACAATAAAATGGTACAAAGACATTTAATTTTTTATTTCAAATTGATGGCTTCTATCACAAAATCTAATGAGCATATCAAATAAAAGAATTAATCTTCATAATGAAATAATGGAAAAACTATCTTCTTTTTCTAACAATGAAAAACTTGATCTTAAATCCTCTGATCATGACATTGAAAGTATTTATGAACCAGAAAAAAATTGTCTAGATGTTGATAAAGGGATGCCCAGTGATTTCATTTTGCTATCAGTCTAATTCTGCAGGAAGCTAAAAACATCTGCCAACTGCCCAGCTAAAACAATAATTTTGACATCACATCTCCAATTTTTTTGTCCATAGGACCCATTTTGCAGTTTCTTGTTGTCAGTCTTTCAGCAGAGAACACAGACACGCTGCAGTTTCCACTGCATAGCTTTTATATCCCAGTTTGAGAATCCCTGCCTACAGCTGAACAGATTCAAACTACTCTTTCCTTCACCAATAATTTATTTGCAAAAATATCATCTTTTCTTAAGTAATTTATTGTTTAGAGTTGTTGGAAAGTCCACCTGAACAAAGACAAGTCGCCTGGCTGTGTGTCAAACCTCACATTTAAGTTCTGACTAGTCGCTATATACAGCACATCACCTCGGCCAGTGACATCGCTTCTACCCATGGACTGGAGCGCTCCTAAAAACAGGGACAGAAATCATGCTGAACACATTGAAAACCAGGATGCTCAAAATCCTCTTTCTGTGAGAGTGCATGACTGTTTGGATGACAGATATTCAGTCTCCGAGCACTGGAGCCCATGAACTGTACCCACAAATGTCTGTGCACAGAGAAGACCGACACAACACCATGAACAAAGCTGAATCAATTAGCCTTTCAAAAGTCAAACAAATAACAGAGATCCAGCCTCAAGAACTGTGCCTTTAGCAGGCAGGAAATGCTTATGGCAATGAAATCAAACATCGACAGGAGAAAAGCTACGACTGTTGTTCCACTGGCAATACCAGGAACAATGCTGCTACTGAGCAGCGACAGTGCTCCACGCACACTGCAGTGGGAAAGAACAAACGGCCTTTTTAGCCCCCCTTTCTGTACTAGTACATTAAGTCAGAGAAGGTCATTAATATTACTTCATGTCTCCTCCAAACTGAAAATTTTAATCAGATTTTACACTTCTGTCAGGGACTATGTAGCTGTGTTTTTCCAGTTTCTACCAGAAAAGGTCACAATACTGCTATTTTGGGAGGAAGTTAACTAATAAAGGCATTTATCTAGTGCCAGGTCATTTTGCTGACCAGGTAGGCCCTGTATAATTTTTTTTCAGAGCTCTGATTATCAATTAGGATTGATTTTAACTTGTGTTGCTATGAACCTTCCTATGTGAAGCTTACGAATGATTACTAGAACCTGATGAATATTAATGTGCAAAGTAAAACAAGGGGATAAAAACACCTTCCAGAAAATATTACCTCAGACAATCTGAGACAATCTTTCACTGTATCTTATCTGTTGCTGTGAAAAAAAATAAGTTAAGAAACATCTCTAACCAAAGATTTCCTTGTTAAAATCAAATCATAATCACTACCTAAACTGAAGACATAATCAGTGTAAACTTATTACACTTACATGTTGTTCAGAACACTCAAGAGAATGTCAGTCCGTTTTCTTTCTGAATCAATAAATAATCATGATTTCTTGCAATAAAGGAATTCATTTCTGAAAGACAAAAGAAAAGCCAAACAAAATGAAACATCAGGTTAAATTATTCACAGGTTTTTTTAGTAGCTGCATTGTGATAATACATGAAAATACATAACCATAGCTGGGAAATTTACAGGAACATGCTACAATTTCATTAAAAAACCTGCATAATTAAATCTTTATTTTTAAGTGTAAACATACTATTAATATATTATTATATTCAAAATATGTTTTATGTATAGGTTAACAATACTTGAGCTGCAGGGAGTTTAATATTTCTGTTTTATTTTGTACCACCAGGAACAAAGGTTTACTTTTCAGGAAGCAAGAATTCTCAATTTCAACCAAAAATGTCTTTTACAAATAGTCTAACAGAAAATGGAATCTTGTCCAAAAAAACCCCTAACATTGTTCTTATACAAAAAATCAGATTTTCCTTGAATACTAATGGGAAAAGGATTTGAAGAAAATCCCACACATTATATCCCAGAGTACCTCCCTTTATCCCTTTTCAATATGTATTAATGAGAATGCATGAAGAAAACAAACAGGTAGACTGAATAATAGACTCCTGGAGTGAAATCAGTTTAAGAGTGGAATAGGCTGGCAAGAAAATGAAGACTACTCTATACATATATACATGTGTATATATACTCTATATACAGTTCATTTCAACTGCTCTGACAGAGATTTAAGAGAGCACGAAATTCTCTCTAGTAGGAAATTAAACTGATTTTAAAAATTTTGCCCCAAGCACCTGTAAACAAATCGTAGTTAGCAAGTCTTGTCTCTTATCCTAAAATAACAAAACATGGTAAGATTTCCATCAGTGTTGTGGAGTGTTGTTTGCTGTCAACAGAGAATTTCAAGCAGTTTTGATTAGTGAATGTATTCCTCCAGGTTCTTGAATTTTTTTTTTTTTTTTTATGATTAACTAAATTATTAGTTTTTTCCTTACTGTTTGTGACCCCTGTGAACCAGTCCTCAGCTATCCTACAGATAAGGACACTAAACACTGAGAAAAAAGTTACAAGAAGCTTTTAGTAACCTTTCAAGACTGAGAGAAAATATAACTGAGGGTGAGCTGCAGTGAGAGAATACATTAGGTTATGCCTAATAAGTCCACTCATCATCGAAAGCTTCATCAAATTCTTACAAAGAAACAAGTGATGGCATGCAGGTGCTCATGGAATGAGTGCTGGAAGCACGATACACCTTTCATGTTTTGTCAGCCCTTCATGGAAGAGTGCTTCTGACATTCTGCATTTATCTAGCCATAAAGAAATACAGACTGGATACAAGCAACTCCATTTAGTGGAAGGTGTCCCTGCCCAAAGCAGAGGGGTTCAACCAGATGACCTCTAAAAGGGCCCTTCCAAGTCAACTTATTCTATGATTATTTTATTCCCAATAACCCCTTGCCTGGTTCGATATCTTCCAGTTGTTCAAAAGTCACATATGGGTTCACAAAGAGTAGACAAATGCATTAATCACAGTAAAATGATCTTTATATTTCTAAGTTAGGTATCTGCAGCCTTTCCCTCACCAAACTATGTCTCTTACAAGAAAAAATTCCAAGGATTCATTCATATGCAGCTCACCTGCTCTGACTCTTATAGAAATGTCTCCATAGGAGCAGTTAAAAGACAACTTATTCCTGCCTAAGAATGCAGCAGTTCAGTGCAGCCTCTGTGCCTTGGATAACATAGTGAGGCTTTGTTTCACACCCACATAACGTGGCCACATAACATTAAGACTGCCACCTAAGCATAGAGGTGGGATTAGGGCCTGCAGTGACTACACAGAAATATCCAGCCCCTGGTATCCTCTACTTATTGTGAATATACAGTGTATGGAAGCAAAGGTCGTTACAGTAAAAATATTACAAATTTGAGTAAGAAAAAAATGAAATTAAACCAGAGAAATGTAAAATTTGAGGGGGCAAAGTCCATTTACTGACATTTAAGAAGTCATCAGTATGTCACATCACAGAAAAAAGTTCAGGGAAGAAGAAGAGTATAATGGTTTTATGAGAAAGTAGAAATATGAAGTCCTTCAAAATATTTTGTCTCACAGCCCGCTCTCAAATAGTGACTAAAAGTATCACTACTAAACATAAAGAGCTGAAACCAATTGTCTTCTCATATACAAACATTTTATATTTTATTAAGCATTACTGAAAGTTTAGCACTAGCTAAGGAGAAAGGGAGAAAAAGTAGTAAGCGAAGAAAGTAAATTAAGGTGAGATAATCTAAATATGAAAACACATCATGATGTAATATTGATGTAATTATAAAATTTTACACAAACATTAGTCAAGGCTGTTATAATTAGTGTTGTCTACACCGCAGAGGGTCTTGAGCTTGAAACACTGTAGCTAAGAGAATGGTAATGATTAAACATAGCAAGTTTAAAGACAGAAAAATGTGCAAGATGTTTTCAACATCCACACCCCGCCAGAGTAGTGTCACTTACTTTTATTTACTAATATCCTCCAAATGCAAGGTTTCAGAAGAATCCAACTCATCAATTAGCACACACACTAATTTACTGAAATAGAATCAAGGATTTTCAGACAGCCTTCTGCCTACTTGCCCTTTAGTTACTTCAAGAAACTACAAGCAAAAACACCCATGACAGTATTTTTCCACTGTTCTATTTTCTTAATACCATATTCCTACTGTTTAAAACTAGGAAATAAAAAACACAACTTCTTGTCTCATCTGCAGTGAGAATGAAAACAACTGATCTCAGTCTTCACTGTAAAAATCCACACTACAAACCTTTGGGAACTTCACGAGCTTTTTTTTCCCTATTATCAGAATTTTTTTATTTATCAAAACTTCTCCAGCAACCAGCTATAAACAAAATGCCCCATCCACAGTTAAGTGAAGTGGAAATATTACTGTGTCATATATACATTTTTATTGCATTTGTACTTTTTTTTTTTATTTTAACTTGCCACTTCAGCAGCAGGATAACGTGTTAAATGTACTTACTATCTAGTCCCCTATAAGCCTCAGCCAGGTGCAATGCTGAGCCTTTTCAAGCTATCTGTCCTGCAAGTTCTCCAACATTAACAGTTTCCAGTTATTTAACTACTTCCAGCATATCAGGATACAATTAATAAACAACTTATAGTCATCTGTGTTGACTCAGTTTCAATTATTCTTGCCTGTATTGTAATTTCTCTTTAAAAATAGGCTTGTAATTAACCCTTTTCTATGAAGATTCACTGAATAACTCATCTTCTTTTCAGGCATTTGTTATATATGCTCACTTACCCCAATAATACCATACAATACCTTTAATATTTTCTTAAATCTGGTGTTTTTATAAAACCTTCCCCTTACAAAGTCTTATAACCCTTTCTGTAGTTGTAAGTCACATTTTGACCCAGCCTTTCCAAATTTATCCTTATACAGACATTTCTTCTCCACATAAATACACATCTATGTTGCTTTTCTACCACACTTTTTTGGTTTGGTTCGGTTTTGGTTTTTGGGGGTTTTTCCATAAAGGCAACCCATAGAAGTACCATGCAAAGTAAATGAAGTTTTCTGGATGACAGAAACAACAGCAGAGTTGACGCAAGGCCAACCAATTAGTCCACAACAAAATGTGTTCAGTGCTAGTCAGTCTCTTTAAATTAACTTAGAGAAGCAGAAGGTAATAGTGTAGAGGGGACTAAAACAATGCTTATAATGAGCAAAATAGGGAGAAAATGTAACAGTAGAACTTTTTTATGCTGAAAAAAAAAAAAAAAGACTGAATTGTGCCTAATTTCAGTAGTGTTGGGTAAACAGAAGGGCCAATTAAGGACTTTGCTTCAGGTTTAATTTTCATCTTGAAAATGGGTTAGCATACCTGAAGCTTATATAACTGTTCTTACATTTCAAATTATTTCTTTCCCTTAAAAACATTAGAATGCAAATACAGTGGTGTCACGGACAACTACTCAATCAAAATCCCTCTGAGAATTCAGAACACAACTGTCTAACAGCCAACACAAGTGCAGTACAAAACAATTCAAGTTAGCCCTGGTGTTATTAAAACAGAAATTTCAGAAGTTATACAGCTACACAGAATTAACTGTAAGAGCTCAGATTTTGGTCAATATTTCTACTGCTCAAAAGCTAAGCAGCAGATAATGTAACTATTACGGGAAACTTTGGGTTTAGTTTTATACTTTATCCATAAGGAAAAGTGATAGCTTCAAACTATCTTTCTAAGGCACTGGTGCCATACAGGGGCATTAAGGTACAGTAGTCCTACAGTTCACAAGCTTCTCTCCTTACAGCTTTGTTTGTTTGTTTTACAGCTGTGGCACAAGGAACAGTTGGTGAAGGATGCTCACAGGAAGTGCATTGAGTAGCACTTTGAGCTTCCAGGAGTGATACAGAGCTTGTCAGAAATTACTCCATTTATTGCAAGAAGTGCTGTGGCTGCAGGAACCTTCACGCCATCAGGTGATGTTGCTTTGGGGTTTAATAGCTATGCTACATCTCACAACTAAATTACAAAGACTGGAATTTTTATTTTGCAACACCGCTAGAGAGACTTACTCTTTCCTAGTACAACCTCCTGCCCTCTTTCCTTCATTACATTAAATGTATTGAACAATGCCAAGTACTGCCCAGACAAGGCATTATTGTAATCAACCTATTTTCACAATTTATTAACATTATGAAAAAATGGAGAACTTTCCAGAACCCAGAACAAGGCCGTTGCCTCCCAGGAAGAGAGAAAAAAGAAGAAATATGTTGTAGGCATTGGATTAGCTAATGTTCTCTCTGTTTTAGCCAAATGTTTTACACTTCTATTTTGAACATTATTCCTGTATTTCCCATATAGTGCAGGATCAAATCTCTGGAGGGAAAAAGAAGACAGAGAAAGCAAATTCTACTTCATTTCTGGCAGTCCATGTGTTACTGGGGGGAAGGAATCCACAGAGAATCAGGCACGGTATTTGTGAATCTTGGTCACTTACAGAACTGAGCTGTTTGGAATCAAAGGATTTTGAGGTCTCCTGATAAGGAGCACTCAAAATTTACAGGTTAGTACATGCAACACTCACTTCATTTCCCATATCTCCCTTGTGAACTTTGCCATGTTACTTCATCTTCAAATTTAGTGAGGGGGAAGTAAAAGTTTCTTGAGATTACTGATGGAAAAGAGGTACACAGCTCAAACATTAAGGTCAGAGCATAAGTTTAAACAGGTTTTACATGCTTTCAGGCCTGAAATTGAAGCTCTGAATGTAAAGAAGCTAAAGTCAGACTGGTTGCTGTATTTTTATACTCTCAAAACCAAGTAGAAAGGGGACCATATCAGTTAAAACAGAACTGAGAAAACAGTTCATGTTACATTTCAATTCTGAGACTGTCTCATAATTAAAATGTAAGATGTTACTTAACTTTCTTTATTGTGTTTATAAACATGTAATCCAGCTCTTGGCAATTTCTTAGCATTTTGTGAATGTGGCAAGGTGCTTCTTTTCCAACAAGTGTTCAAACATGGATTGCCTGCTTAAAATCAAAATGCTTGCATGAAGCTACAATCATCATCAGAACAGTAGGTAACCTAAAAGCAGTCCAGAGAATGCCAGGGGAACACAATGTCATTCACATGAAGTATTTTAAAAAACAGAAGCATAATGCAGGAACCACAAAAAAGTAATAATGAACTGTCAGTCATAATAAAAACAGAAATCATAAGAGAGACAGCAGGTTGTAACACTGATTTTTTTACCAGACCTTATGGGGAGGTAGTTCCCATGTGACTATTGCTAAACACAGGGTTAAGAAAGATACAGAATATTTTCAAAAGTTCCTGCCAGTTGCTGACACAGATGCTTCTCAATATAATATCTAAAAGTCTATAACATTCATGAAAACAATTAGCAAATAGTAATTATGTTCTATTATACAATTTTTGCAGCCATTTGACTTATTTATACTCATGCCCCTGCCTGTACATATGACAATTATTTTCATAACAGAACATAGACATTTGCTAAAGTTAAAATTTACCCTAAGATATTATTGAAATTTTGCCTATAATCACTGCTTTTAAATAGAATTAAAATCTTCATGTTCTGTTCAGAATAGAAATGGTCTTATGAATAGGCATAAGAGCTTTCTGCATCAGTTATGTAAAAAGAACCAGAGGAAAGGCACACTGTTGTACTGAAACAGGAATCCTAGGTGGATTCCCAAAGCAGAGAGGGGTTACATAGGAGAATAAATGCTTTCTGAAAATTGTCATATTTATTTTCAAATGTTGATTTGCCTTCATTTAAATATTCCCTTAGTCTTTTTATTTAAATAGGTATTGGCCAAAATACACCTCATTTTTGAGGGTGTTTTAAATCAGTATTATCAGGAAAGAAATTAGTCACTATGAAGAAATCCAAAGGCAAATAGAATATGTACTGACGTAATTTGAAAATCAGATGGAAGATAAAAAGAATTTAAGTGCCACCAACCACCTCCTATAACACAAAGTTCAAAATCTTCAGTGGCATTGACTAGTTGTACAACCTTTCAATAGAAAAATAAAACTATGGAGATAATTGAAACTAATCAAAATTTAACAAGTGTTAGCTAAGAGCTTGAAAGTATTTGTGAATAGTCTACAGATGAACTGTTATGAACATGACATAAACAAATTCATATTAATAATATCATCAGGAAATTAGCAACTTGGTAATCAAAAATGAGTTCACTTTTTTTGACCTACATACTAAAAAGAGCTAATTAGTCATCTGTAGTTTCAGAAAACTACATTGTATTATGAGCAGATTCATTACAAAACACTGCATAAAACCTTGTAGCACCATGTAAGCAGAATCCTGACTAATCCAGCCAAAGAAATAAAGCAAATAAAATAACACTTATCACCATACTTTTGTCATCATCTTTTAATGTAGAGTTTAAACAAAAATCAGTTTATTGTTAACTAAAGTTGCAACAGCTGGAGAGCAACCCACACTGTAAGTCTCTGAAAAAGAGCGTGTAAGGAAAGTTTGAAAAATAATCAGAAGAAAGGAAACTTAATGCAAGCTAGAGGTCATTCCAAGTGCTAAAAGAAGCAGGAGAGAAGGCATAGAGCTGAAAGTGAAAGAAATAAAGGAAGGAAATTAATTGTAGAATTGAATGTATGTCGCTTTTTAAACCCAGTAAGCAGCTGAACACACGCAACTGCCTGCTTACTCTTCACCCTGCTGTGAGAGAGAATTGCAGTGCTAAAACTGTGAAAACTCTTGTGTTGAAATAGTTTAATAAGACAAAAAAGAAAAAGGTAAATGCCTCTTCCACCCCCTACAAAAATAAATAAAATAAACCCAAGAAAAACAAATTATTAAAAAATCCAACCAAACTCATTGCTCACCACCAACTGACCAGTGTTCAACCCATCCCAAGGCAAGAGCAGTCCCTGCAAATCTTCTCCCCGTCACTGTTTTCATTGCTGAGCATGACACATTATGGTCTGTAATATCCCTTTGGATGGTTGGGCTCAGCTGTCCTGTCTGTGTCCCCTTCCAACTCCTTGTGCAGCCCCAGCCTGCTCACTGGTGGGGCAGTGGGGGATGAAGACCAAGTTTTGATTTTGTGTAAGCACTGCTCAGCAATAACAAAATCAACACTGTTTTCAGCACAAATACACACAAGCTACTCTGAAGAAAATTAATGCTATTCCATCCAAAATGGGTACAAAAGCTTCAGAGGGTAAGACCTAAAAGACCTCAGCACTGAAACAAAAAGGAATTTAAGAATTGCAAAGGGCTCTGAAGGTGAACCTCGGGTTGTATAAGGCTAGAGATCAGAGAGGATTGGAGAGAGATGTGTGAGGTGAATTCAATAAAACAATAAGGGACGTGATTCTAGTATACACCCTGGAGAGATCTACTGGTTATGAAGGGAATTAGTTACCAATACACTTGAAGAACATCATTTAATATCATTATTTTTATAGAATGCAGCTAATATGTTGGAAGACACTTTGCCTTTCGTTCTGATTTCTGTCCATAATTCTTGCACATCAAACAGTCTTTTTGCAAATCTTTCAGATACACTTAGAAGTGCTCCCACCCTTCTCTCCTGCTCTGCTACTACGGCATAATGGCCATTCTCTTTTTGTATCATCTTTTCTGAGTCATGATCTCATGTTGAATAACATAGTCCATTCCCTCTTCCACTTAAGATGATGTTAAAGTAATTTTGGGACTATATCTGGGTAAAATTATAGAGAATTCTATATAAAATGACATTTTCTCAGGTTTGAAATCTCATTCTATTTGAAGCAGGTTGTTCTTGTTGCAGAGAAGTGTAGGCCCTTAGAGCAAGATCTACTTACAGAAATACTCAATTCTTTTCTGCATTTGCACTTTCTAAGAAGTAACTTGTCATGTCAAAGTAATTTAATGACCATTATTTCATATATTTGTTCTCCATTGCTAATATCGACAAACCCTGGCCACCCTTCTCTCTTCTGCTTAAACATTCCCATGAAAATATTTATTAACTCTGGTCTCAGAGTTAAAAACTGGGATAACAATTGGGATAATGAATTTTCAGGCAAGCTTCCCCAGACACAGAGAACACCTGAAGGTAAGGGTGAGAGATAACAAGACTGTGTCATGAGTAAGAGAGAATCTTTCTCCTGGTTCTCAGTTCCCAGGCAACATCCATCTCAAGATGAGACCTTGAAGTGATAGACGCACAGACCCAGAAAACTATTTCACATCAATACCTAAGACTCACTTATTTTCTATTTTCCTCTGTCCTTTGAAGGAGCTGAGACAAACTTTCAAGCAAATAAAATACTTTCAAAATACATATACTAGGCATATTTTGAAAGGGGAAAATGAGATACAGATTCCAGGATTGTAATGATGATGATGATTAAATGACAGAACAACTCAAATGAAGGACTCAAATACCGCTGATTGCTTAAGGCAGGAAAACAGAAATTAACAAGTATTTTTTAGTAATTGGTTTAAAATTAAAGAAACACTTAAAACAGACGTTTTTAAAGGTATTAGTGTTGATTAATTTCTTATGGTAGGTGATGAGGTGAACCCTGAAAATTAAGTAAGTTTGACATTCTGAAAAATTAAAGGAATAATTAAATCAGTGAAACAGAGCTCCGATCTCCCCATACCCATTGCATTCTTTCCCAAACACCTGGAAGATGACAGAGACATTAAGAATACTTTTAGGAAATAATTGTATCTCCCCAACATATATCAATTTCTCTACTCTATTTCTTTTCCTTCCTACTGCCCCAAGGTGACAGACTGGAGCAACACAAGTGAAAATAATGGGAATTTCCAGCATATTTTGAGACTCTAAATTAGTGTCAGTTGTGTTTTCTCAGGATTCAGGACCTGAACCAGTTCAAGTTTGAATATTGCTTTCTTACAGCTGTGGTTGTTATGATGACAGTAGCAAATGTCAGGCCATGAATCTACTAACAATGCAATAATTGCAGCACAACAACTCAGACAAATGTTCTAAACTCTGCACAGCTGTAAGGTTACAGTACGCTGGTAATGCTCAGTGCTAGCACGGCAAGGGTAGGAATTGTCTATTCTTAGGAACATTTTCACAGTGACTAACCTGTATTCCTGACAGTAGCAACCCACAAAGGAAAACTGTGATTTCCTAAGCCATGCTCAGTCAAACTCCGTGAGTAGAAGTCAGTAAGAAGACATTGATCGCGAGCATCCTAATTCAAAGCTCAAGTACCATGGCACAGCACAAGGGCTTTAAACACATTTGTGACTAACTTCCCATGCACACTTAGAGCTCCAAATGTGCAGTAACCAGTTGGTGAGTACAACAGGGTCAATCCCAACACTTCCATTTCCTACCTTATCCTTGGAGCTAGTCTTTCAAAAGCTTACCCAGAAGACCAGTGCTCTACTCGTCTCTCCCTGATCACTACAAAAGCACTCTCTCTTCCAGTATGAAATCCTAAGTTTTAGGTACTGAGAAGAGCCAGCAGGATGCGCACGGCTGAGGTGCTGTGTGGTCCCAGGCAGGGCGGCTGTGCTCTTGCCCATCAGGATGCTGCCAGTCCTGCTCTTACAAACTCTTCTGGGCATAGCTGCCAACTCAACCAAGATCAAACCATCAGCTCCTGCGTCTCTGGTTTGGGAAGGCTACCCTTTTGCTAAATTCTCCCTATTTATATTTGATTCCAACTTTGCATATGTTTTACTGCCATCTCATTCTGTTGGTTTCCTATATCAATGTTTATATATTTACTTTTTTTTTTGTAGATTATAGACAGAATATACAAGTCACACAGAGCAAATACATTGCATAATAACTACCTCAAGTTTCCAGCATTTTTAATTTCTAAATTCTCAAGTTACTCTAAATTTTAGGCCAGAAGACAATATTGGAATCATCTGATCTGACTGAGTACATCACAGGGTGCCTTTGTGGTCAGACCTTTGCTAGGAAAACTTTGTAACAGAACGCATTTCTTTTGAAGGAAAATGCAAAAGTTCAGGATCTCATTTATTCCTGCAAAGAAAAAAATATCACTTTTATACCTACATAGTCACACCTGAAAACAGTGAAGTATGAAAAAAGCTCCTCCATAAAGACATAGAATTTGCAACTTCAGGCAAGCACACAGAAAACTGATGAATGCTTACTCAAACTAACAAAGACTACATTGAACAGGCTTTTAAATATAGCAGTGATCAGAGGAACATAATTTCCTTTTCTCCTCCTGCCTGACACATGACTTATTTCAGCAATAGAAAGCAAAAAACACTGAAAACACTCTCCACAACAGCCAGTTGACAATGGCCACTAGATGCTTTGGAAGCAAATAAGATTATTTGGATAATGTGCCCATGATTGCAGTAGAAATATGTTTATTTTCTTGCACTGAGAATCATAATATAAAGAGAGACCAGAAATTTCTAAAAATAGGTCTTTATGAAGTTATAATAGAAGCTTGTGGCAAGTATCAAAGAATTTAATAAGAGACAGAAAACTTCATGTTTCAAGACTGATCTAATATTTAATTTCTAAGGGCAAGGGAGACAGCTAAGATGTCTGGGAAAGGGCAGATCATTAACAACCTTTCTTGAATGTTAGTTTCAAGAACCTTTCCCTGACTGCTTTCAAAGCTCTGATGGACGCTGTACTGAATAAATAACCAGGCAATATTCTGAAGAACCAGTTTGGGGCATCATACACATGCATTAGTCAAAATAAAAAGTTTTTGTAATTTGCTAGATAAATATTAAAAGTAACTGCAATTTTATATCAAAATACCTCATTTACCAGGATTTCAACTTAAATCATCATAATAAACTCCTTAAGCAGAACCAAAACAAAAACACCTAAGAGCAAAAATATTCCACATTCTCTTTAGTCTACACAACTGGGCACAGGAGCAGCAAATGGAGATGTTTCATTTCAGGACGGATTATTTACATGCTGCAGCACAGTGTATGAAAAAATGGATGGGCTGGATGGCACAGTGGGGAGGTTATTACTCCTGCAAATTGACTGAACTTTTCCAGTATTCAGAGACCCCACATATAAGATGAGTTACACTGCTGGCCTGAGCAATGCAGCAACAGGTAATTCATTACAGAAGATTAGGACATAGATACACAAGGTCAACAGACTGATTCAACTTCTGTGCTTCTATTTTATTTTCGGTCACTGTTGTCTCTAAGAATATATTTTACTGTCTGTTGACCAGTGCAGTGTTAGGATAAATATGAGAGTTATGAGAAATTTCAATGTCCTGTAACATAACTCTCAGCATTGCTAAGATTGTTCTTGAGTCTGCCTAAATTCATCATTTTTTAATTTATTTCTACAAAATACATCAACTGTGTTTTTACAGGAAGCTAGTAACACTAGCCTGTTTGAAGGTCAGGAAAAAAGATTCTTTCAGTTTAATTTTATATGTCCTAGAAACAGTTTCTTAGCCAGCTATAGTGCTGATGGAAATTGGCAATTTTCAGAAAGATGAATTTTCACTTCTGCAGCACTCTGTGAAACACCTTCTAATGTAAAGATTAATTGGAGCAGAAATAGCTCTGACTACACCATTTTAGCTCCTGTCAAAACTATTTTGTCAGAGAATTTGAAAGAATCCCCCCCAAAATGCATATGATTTAGAATTAACATAGTGGTATGGGAACAGGATATATTATTAAGAACATTTCTGAACATGCCACATCTCTACGGGAATCCATAAAAAGGATTTTAAGAAGGGAAAAAAGATAAGGGCTTCTCTGAATATGAAAAGGGGGAAAATGGCATAGTATGAGAAGCAAGAGAGGAAATGCTTCCAGGATGATGGTAAATTTTGATGCTTTGAAGATGTCCTGAACAACAAAGACATGTCATGTGGCATACAGAGAGCCAGAGAGGGGAATATCTGGATGAGGGTCAGTTTGCTCTTGGGTCAGCAAGGAAGAGCAGACAGTCACTGCTGAAATCAAAACCTTAATACAAAAACAGAGAAAAAAATCTAAGTAATCTGGAATGTGGAGTTTGTCAAAGACAACGCAAAAGAAGCTTAATCCAAGAAAGAGAACAGTAGCTGCTGAAAGTTGTTTTATTTCTTATATCCTGAGGAGTGATTATGTCACCTCTATGTTGTACACTAAATGCTTAATCTCTACTGTCTAAACCCATATTTTTCATTCCACAGCACAGGTCCAAACTATACAATTCAAGGCAATAAACACACAGAGGAAAAGTTTCTACTTATTTTCCTACAATTAACATGAATAAATAATTTTATTTTGTTTAAACCTTAGAGATTAAGTAAAATTTACTCATGAAATTGCAGAGCAGAAGCTGTTCAAAATGTATGACAGTTTCTGAGTAGGGGAGAAAAATCAGTTAAGGAAAGAAGTAGTGGAAGAAAACAGCACCTTGTATATCCTGTGTCTGTGGAACACAGTCACACGGTCATTTTTCAGCAAAGAGGTACATTTATTATGTACAGTTGTGGCACTGAACTGCATTTTCACTCACTTGATATAAGCAGCTCAGCAGATCCACTCTGCATCTTTCCTGCCTGCTAGGTAATTGCAACAGTGCAGTTATAGAAAGAAAAAAAAATCCTTTAATAGTCATTTTTCTGTGCAGCTTTAAGACAGGCTGAGTTGTTTCACCAACATGAACATGGTTATATAACCCCAAGTCATCCCACAGGTATGGAGGAGGGAAATAAACTCTAGTAGAGGCTGTCACTCAAGCACAGCCAATTTCCTTAAATGAGGGTAGACAACTACGGTGCAGATTTGAGGCTCACAATGTCAGCCTACTGAAAATGGAACACAAACAGTATCCAAAAATATACCATTAGCAATTAAATACCAATACAGGAAAATAATGAGTAAATTCTGTTCAAAGACTGGATTTTTAACTACAGACACTGTTTAAAGGTGAAATACTGTGGCGCATCACAGTGCACAATGATTAAAATGCAAGTCTGATATTCAAGGCTCTATATGTATTCACCACGCACAGTAATCCTCTGTCCTCAAAAGTTAAAGAGAACACTAGAGAGATTTTTTTTTTTTTTTTAGCACCCAAGGGAATTAGGAACTTCAATGGCTTTTAAAGCAAACTACCCTGAAGTCATATAAGTACATTATGAAATTTAAAAGAGAAAAAGAAAAATAAACAGAAACTTCATTTTGATGCTTCTAAAACAATTTTTTTCTAGAAAAAATTAACAAAATTGACTCAATTTTATTTGAATGTCACTTTGTATTTCAAGAGAAAATTGCTCTGCCAAGGGAATGTACGAATAAAGAGAAAGGGTTGATTTGGGAAGGAAATAAACAAAACACAAAACAAACAAACACCTTCCTTTGCGAGTGGTTCAATTCATATTACCTCAGTTTGACTGACTATAAAGCACTTTGTATTACATGAATTACATGCAAGACAGGAATAAAATTAAATTATTCTCCTGAAGATTCTATAAAGCAATGCAGCAGCCTGCTGAACTCAAAATACCTTTGGCTAAAACTATCATCAGATTTGCTGGAAGTATCGAAGCAAGTGGCTGGAAGTGAACATCTTTAAGGAGTGGGCAATCAAACTCTGTCCCTGAAATCACAGCAGCTGAAAGAATTTTATCTAAAAGCATGCACCACTTTATCATTACCCACACTACAGCGTATTTCACAATATATTGGAGCAAAGTTGAAACACATAGTACAAACTGGCAAAAAAAATCAGCTATGAGGATGTAAGTATAAAAGACCAAAAGCAATTCTGTCTGAAATAATGTGTTGGTCACTTTGACAAGTGACATCCCTTGGTGGGAAACTAAGTAACACTGTACCAGTGGTGATTTTAGTTCAGCTTTTAAAACCTTGTCCATCCCCATACTAAGTTTCCTTAGAACAGGGACAAAAAATACAGTGGATTACCATGGACAATTCATATTTTCATCATGTTTTTATGTATAAAACATTGTCAATTAAATTCAATTTTGAAAAACCTCCAGTGAAAACTAAATAGAGTTTTGTGATATCCTTGCATGAATACAGTGAGTTCTTGGGGGAAGAGGTCTCAGTTTAATAAATCAATGTGCTTTTCAGTTCAGTATAGAATATCCCACAGATAATGCTTCATATAATTTCTTAACAGTTTAGGAGGAGAGGATAGAGAGATGTTGTCTTTTCAATGCTGTTGGAGGAAGAGTTTTATCATTGCTATGGTAATAAATATATATACTTTTATTTTCTTTTGTTATGCCATACAACTGGCAGCCTTTAAGCATTCAGACTGGACAACCAAGCTTCGTCTCCTCTGCATCAACAACTTGCCATAAAGAAGGAGGAAAAAAAGGGCTGCAATCACATCAAAATAAATTTTCATGAAACAAAGTAGGTTTTAAGCTTTCACAGGGCAAATCACAGTAGCGGATTGGATTGCAGAAGGATGTGTTTCTGCAGTCCTGAGTAAATAAAAATTGTGATCCAAATAGTCTCTGAAGAAAGATTTCCTTACCCTAAGGAAAAAAAAAAAAAAAANAAAAAAAAAAAAAAAAAAAAAAAAAAAAAAAAGGAGCACATGGTGGGATTTCCAGTGCAGAGAAGGGTGAGATTTTTCTGTTGTCCCTTTTTATATTCCATTCTCATATCTTCCATGAAATCTGAGAAGAGGCAAACTGCCAAGTCTGGCAGGAAGCCTTATGACTCTACTGAGAAGAAGTGTATCCCCAAAGAACTGGGAGACAAAACTCACAATAGTTATAAGAGAACTTTTACACAAAAGCTGGTTTGTTAGATTTTAATTACTGAAAACAACACATTTTCTTTCTCAATGCAAAAAAAAACCAAGAATAAACAGAAGCAAGTCCAGTGAAGGGCCACTGAGATGGTCAGGCTTAAATTCACTTGTCCTGGGAGGAGAAAAGTGAGGGAACTGGGACTGTTCAGAACGAATAACTTGGGGGGCTGTGAGGTGGCAGGGGCAGTTGCTGCAGGGGGATATCTTCAGAGCGGTGTAAGGGAGAAAGTCAAGAAAGAACACACAAGTTGAAACAAGAGAGGTTCTGGCTTCTCTGTCATGAGAAAAATCAAGCTTCAGTGAGGCTGCCCACAGAAACTACAGTCTTGGTGTCCCTGAAGGTTTTCAAGACTCATCTGGGTAGGGTCATGAGCAACCTAGTCTGACCCCAAGTTGTCCTGGCTTTGAGCGGGAGGCTGAACCACCAGTGGTTCCTTCCAATGTCAACTACCCCATAATGTTTTATACATATGGAAAAATTCTATATTAAGTACATTATATTAATATGTGTGTATTTTAAGTTCTACAAATCCATTCCCTGAATGGTTTAGCTGAAGCAGTCTGAGAGCTTTCAATGTCCCCTTTCTGTGATCAGAAGTAGGCAGATCTAAAGCTAGGATGAAGGATTCTTTCTGGAGATTCTTTAGTTTTTGGAGACAGAGTCATTACTTTTAGGGTTTTTTCCTTCTCTCTTAAAGAGTGAGTTCTGCTCTGAAACCTATAGAGTAACAATTTCATTACACATGCTTAGTGTGTGTGAGAGATCTCATTCTATTTCATACTTAAAGACATGTTAGTTTTCTCCAGGTGCAAGCACCCCACCTTCAACTTACAGCTACAAGCCAAGATGATTTGTTTTCCTAAAAAACCTCTTTCACTTTCACATTAACATAATATGAATAATCCTTTGAGGTAGATGCTACCAATTCTTTCAAGCCTAGCTTATTTCTGAGAAGTTGGAATTGTCCCACTTAGTAGTAGTCCTTCAGTTGATTTAAAACATTTCTGAAAACACCTTTTTTATTAAACTTGTAGTTTTGGGTAATAATTAGAATATCCTGTGTATTACATTGATGTCTTCTCTTAATGAGTTCCGCTATATTATCTTCTGAATACTTCTTAAACATTGTCTTAAATGAAAATTTAAGCTGTAGAGACTGAAATCTTGCTACTGAAGCAGTCTTTCATCTGCATTGCAAATTAGCAGCTAAGAACATGTCTGCTTGGAAATAATGCAGCATAGGTATAGAAATCTTACAAGATCTAGGATGAGGTTGTTCTTCCATAAAATCCATGAACCTGAGACTTAAGCATAGCTTTATTCCATAATAATATTCTCATTACTTTCACAGGCTTACTAAATATTATATGACATTAAAAGAATATATTTCAAGGCCCAGGTCTCATTTCATTTTTGAAACTGTGTCCATGGTGCTTTATAACTGCAAATTAAATAAGATTTCAGTGATAAAATGGGCCTAAGTACCCAGGAGCTATTAGAATTCACATGCAGAAATATGGGATGAAGCTCAGAAACCACCTTGGTTACATCACAGGTCATCTCTATTGTTTCTCTTTCCAGACAAAAAAAACTGTAACAGCTTGTTTGAATCAGGTTCAAATACCTATTTTTGAATTAAGAATATATTTTTAAAAATATGTTTAAAACTCACTATAACTGCTTTTGTTAAACAATGTTTAAAAATAAATCAGTAATATATTTAGATAAAAACTGGCCTCAACACAGTAAAATAAACAACTCCCAAAAAATTCTAGGAAGAAAATCTTTATTGCCCTACAATTAGTGCTAGCTTGACTAAATCAGTCACTAAATTGCCTAAACAAAGTTACTGTTCTGTTCTAGCTGCTGAAAGTAGTTTGGCACTTGTGCTGCAGTTTCTGTTGCATTGGGGTAATCAGTCTGGATGACAGCTCTGCCATTGGTAGGGTGGACAAATAATGATGACAACTATTTTTTCTACTACCATGTAGGATTCATGAAATACAGCATGATCATGTCTGGTATTGGCTGCATGGGCCATGTTTCTAAATGTCATCATGCCAAACCATCCACCTCTCTGGATATTTGTTTTTTTCACCTTCTCACAGCAGTAACAGCTGAACAGAGCAGTACAATCACCAGCATTTCCCCACTCAATTTTTGGGGTTTTTATTTGTTAAAGAAGGCTGGAGCTTCAAATCGGAAAAAACAAGTCAGTTTGGTGGCTGCAATTCAGACCTCATTCAGGTAGCAACAGAGTCAACAAAACCACCAAATTCAGAAATGTGGTGTTTCCTTAGAAAATTGCATTAAGCAAACAGAAAAAGCAGGTCCCTGCTCTCCTGCTGCGGTTTCTTCACTTCACATCATTATAACACATCAATAAATCTGTCTGAGCACCTGCCTGTTGTTATTGGCTACAAATCCCACAGTGTTACCAACCACTCCAATTTCATTTTAGCAAACGTCTGTTACTGATTTAATGCTCTATGTTTCAAACAGTTGCATCTTCAGTTCAAGATGTATGGAAACTAAAGCTAACAAATCAGGTCCTGAAAAGGATTAGAGACAGTTGTCATCTTGAAAATGCTACCTTACATTCGGTAAAGTTACTGATATCCTCAAAACACAACAATTGTTGTAACTGGGAGACTGGAATCAGTAGGTCTTCCTCCCATGCAAAGTCTTGAGACCTTGGAGTAAACAGCACCAGTAAAGAAAGAAGGAATTCTACTGTGCCATGTTATACTACATGGTTTTTTGGTTTTTTTTTGGTTTTTTTGGTTTTTTTTTTCCTAGCCTCATTTTGTTTCATCTAAGAACGGTAAGGCCACATTTCCAACTTTGATAAAGAACAATTTATGTGCAATCTCTTCCTTAAGAACATAATTGAAAGCCAGTACGAGATCATCTCTCAATCAACACTTAAATAAATTTAGCAGACTGAATTTCTCAAGTCTTTCACTGGTAATGGTTCCCAGATTACAGACCTTTCTTGAAACTCTTCTCTGAACTCACCTCAGCAATTTACATTCACATAACAGGACAGCCAATCCGGACATTAATATATGGAGCAGTTACATTGATGTACAGAAAAACAGTATCACCCTTCACAATCTTGCTTTATGTTTGCCTTCTAACTCAAAAACATTTTTGGGATAGAGGATATTAAATGCTCCTGAGAAACACAAGATCACATGAAGTAAAAAATGAGGCAAAATGCTTTTAAGTACTTAAATATTTCTAGAAAAAAATCAAGAATTCAGACATTAACATGTTCTATATTTTCTGCTTCATTTAATGCTGGAACATACAAAACTCATTTAACTATTCACGGCAGCACTTTGTGACTATTTCTACCAGGGATCATCTAACTCTACTTACACTGTCAATTAACAAAAGTACATGATGTACATTACCTTCTTCTCTATTATCTTTTTGTTTAAATTTGGCAGACTTTAAAATGTCATGCCAGGAATTTGCTATTAGAGTAAAACTATGATCAAGTACAATGTTGTTGCCTGTTTTCAATGTATTAAACATGAACAGTGGAAGACATGTAGAGATAGTCTCACAAACACTATTATTAGGTGACTTGCATTAAATTCTAGTATTTCCTCAGCAATTACTGCATGTAGTCATACATAGAGTGTATGTTTTACCTTGACAGAGTTTTATCTTGACCCTATTTTTTGAAGGTATGAGTGCTTCTTTTCTTCAATAATCTTTGGTGTTTGGGGTTTATATTCATCTATGAGGTTCCACTTAAATGCCATTCACTTGACTGCTTTCCTCCACATCCTTCCTGCATCTCTCTAGTAAAATTTTTTAAATTTCCTATGCAGTATCTGACATATGTAGTGTTAATTACCTCTACCTTCACAGAATGTTCCATTGATGTCTTGCAATTGGATGCTAGGGTTTCCCCCTTTAAGGTCTTTATCTGATGAAGTCCCTCATGTAAAACTGTATGTAATTAACAAATGTCTCTGCAATACAAATACCCACTGAATTTCAATTCTGACCTAGCTTGACTTGCCACATTAATTGAATTAAAGTGGTTTCCTGGAAGGACATTGCTTATTGATGAGATGACCTAATCAAAGTGATCTTGGCAGGTATCCATAGTCAATATGGAGCCATATAGAATCTGGGGTGGAAAAGCAATCAGACTGAAGTTTGCTTTCTAGATCTTTTTGAAATTAGGGTATTTCAATTCTTAAAGCATTCCTAATACAACTATACAAAGTTCTGGGAGATATTCTGTCATTTAGAAGCTGTATCTGAAAATTTCCTCTAAAGCCACTGACTTGTTTCGGTGAATATAAACAAATCATGCAGATACTGCTACCGACTGGGATTTCTCTAAGAAAACAAAAGATATCTATAAAGTAGTGGTTTAAGGGTTGACATAATCAGATTTTAGGTTTTCAGTATTTTCAGGCAAAGGTACAGGGCTCAGAGAGAAAGCAGATGCAAAGACAATGTGTGCTTGGGCAGAGGAGGGTCCAGAAAGGCTCATCTTTTGACCACAGGATGTATTTCCCGGCAACATAATACAGCCCAGATGGATTAAAAAATATTTTGCTTACCGAATTACAAGGCTCCTCACGATTAAGGAGAGACAGTGACAGAAACCCATGGAAAGGCAGAAAAATTATGACTAACCCTAAAAATTTAGGAAGTAGAAGAATCACAGCAGGGAACAAAGGAGGGCCCCTGAATACGCATGCCAAGCATCTAAACTGATCACATGATAATCTAAGTATTATAAAGGTATACAGATCTATAGCAGGACCTAGCCATATCATATAAATATGAAAACTAAGTAAACAGAGAATTTGGCCTCATGATAATTAAGAAATTTGACTAAATAGCTGTCTATTGGGAAAAGACTATTGTGTGAAGACGACCGCTTAGCAGCATATACATGTCCTATGACAATTTTCTGACACTTGGCATGTTATTTTATAACAATATTTCTACACAGCACAATGGTGGAACAAGAAGAGGGCAAAAACTTTCTACACTTGGGAACAAAACACAGCTGGGGAGTTTTGATGGTTTTAACTAAATTGAAGTTCTCAGGAAAATACTGGGAGAAAAAAAATGCCATCAAAACAATCAAATGAGCAACTACTAGCAATTTCTTTCTACAACAACATAAAGGGCTTGATGAAGGTTTCCTATACTAGCACATGAATTCAGGGTTTTGACACTGCCCCATCTGATATAAACAGGAGGAAAAGCACAATGTAGAGGAAAACAGATTATCACAGAGGCAAAGTGGCTCAGAGAAAATTCTCAAAAGGTATTATTATAATGCCATTTCATCAAATGAAACAAATACATCTGTTGAAGATTCCTCTTAATTCAGGCCAACTCAGTGTTTTCATTAATGAAGAGGATACTGAAAGATAAAACATAACCTTCAATTCTAGGCTTCCAACTGGCTGTCATCTTGACAATGTGTAACTATGATTTTAAAAAACCGAACTGAAAAAACAAAATTATCGTTAAAGATGGACAATATTTTGAATCAATTGTAGGGTCCTCAGCCTCCTACACAAATATTGTGGAAGGGTGGAAAAATGGTTTCACAGAAAAGGATTTGGAGGTTTTTATGGTTCAGGAGCTAAATGTAATTTTATGCTGTTGTAAAAGCAGTAAATTGTATTTGGGATGTACCTGCTAATACATAGCCTTGAAAAGGCTGGGAATTATCCTCTACCATACTTACCAAGGATAAAGACCCACACAGACTATCACGTCAAATTTCAGGCATTTCAATGAAGATTAGGGTCAACTGCAGATAGTCCAGAGGAAACAAGAAAAATTACAAAGAGATTAAGAGCTGTGAAAAAGGAGGAGGAGAGAAAACTATAAAAGAGTAATAGAAGGTTATGATAAGTTTCCAAATACCTAAGAGCTGCTGCAAAGAGGATATCATGAATTCATTTTCCATGCCTAGGGATTACATGACCAAGAATAACAGATTTAAACTGCATCAAAAGGAAGAACCAAGTTAGTCCTAAGGAAAAAAACCAACCTATCCATGTGGAAGATAATACAATAAAATATAATATGGAAATTGTAATGCCTCTGTCCCTGCAATCAGTCCCTTCAGAGGCACTTTGGCCTTCCACAGACATGGACTGACAGAGACCTAATGAAGTCCGACAAGGGCAAATGCAAAGTCCTGCCGCTGGGATGGAGTAATCCATGCCAGCTACACACAGAGCTGCATAAGCAAAGTGACAGCCAGCAGATTGAGGAAAGTGATTATTTCCCTCTACAGCACTTGTGAGACTCAACTGCTGTCCATGGGTACTTGCATAAAACACAGATTACAAGACACACTGATGTACTGAACTGCAGCCAGTATGAGTTAGAGCCTGGAGAACTGAAAAATGAGGCTGGTTAGTACTCAGAAGAGAAAGTTCATGGGACATCTTACCTTAATGCCTAATGGGAAGCTGTCAAGAATAGAGAGAGCATAAGGCCCTCCTCAACAGTACCAGTGACACATGGAAGGAGATTAACACAAACAGCAGCAAGGGTAATCTGCTTAAATGCAAGCAAGAACAAAAATCACCATGAAGACTGTCAAATATTCAGCTGGCTTCTCAGAAAGATGCCATGTCCATCTTTGGAAAAACTAAAAACCTGGGTGAGCAAAGTCTTCAGCTACCTGATCTCATCTGGCCATACACTAAGTAGCAGCTGCACCAAATTATCTCCACAGCTGCTGTCCATAAAATCAAATCCTCTTGAAAAAGAAGTATCAGGAATGACATAAGCATACTTGATTGTATCCTAAATCGCAAAGATGACTGCATCATCTCAAGCTGTTCTGTCAGTTCTATAACTCTAGAATTTTCCATCTCATGGGGATATTTGGAGGATATGTCAGTTGACAACAGAGGATCTATCAGCAGATGATTTCACAGAATGACAGAATAGTTGAAGCTGGAAGGGACCTCTGAAGATCACCCAAGTCCAATCTTTGTCTCAAAACTCAGTCCATTAGAGCAGCTGGCTCAGGACCAGGTGTATCTGGATAGAGGTAATATAAAGAATGAAAGCCTGCTGGTGACAAGTTTAGCTTCCTGTTTTGAAAGTTTGGGTCTCACATAGTAAGTCAAGTTTGCATAGCACACATTCCTATCAGACCCACAGACATTGGAAGATGCCGTATAAAAGTGTCACTGGAAAAGAAACCTACCTGTAAATCAGAAAAATGCTTGCAACAGCCTCGATACATTTTTATTGCCTTATTTTTACCATCATCAGCATTACTTACAAGAATAGTGCAGGGAACCTGCTATCTTTCCTCAGCACAGCTGGAAAATTTAACTCAATTTTGCCTTACACCACCTCTTTCCCATGTACTCTGCATGCAGCTATTTGTCATAAACAAATAAATTAGCCTTAACTGTTATGAGCAAGCAGAATGCTTTCAATTAGAGGTAGCACCTTCAGACTCTGTTCACTCAGCAGCAGGAGGACAGGAAAATGTTTCTGTTATTGAACTCCTTGGCACTGTCTTGCTCGAGGATATTTATTTTAATAAACACAAGGTCGTTATGCTGGCATGAGGACACCACGGGTTCTCCCTAAGTGTTACTCTCTGATTACATGCTATCTATCTTGCTGTTGTACCAATACTTGAATTCTGCCAGCCTCAACTGAGCAGCTCCTGTTAAAATTAGAAAAAACCTCAAGGGAGGGCAGTCTCATAAACAGAGGGCTCTAATTCTGGATAGTTAGCAGACAGCTCCATATGCAGGAACATCTCCAGCTCCTTTGTGCTGCTTGCTCCATCAAGCACCTGTCAGCTCACAGTAAGCTGCAAGAATTGCATCTATCTCTGCATACTAAGGACAAGGTTGTTGATGTCTTACTCACCTGTTTTATTTTGTATGCAGAATAGAATGTAGCAATGGAGGTGCTGATCATTAGGAAGCTTTTTTAAAAGTTAGAGATGTTAGGATATTATCCTGACTGAATCTAGAACAAACAATTGCATACTCTGCTTGACACGTCTCTGTTGTAGAATAATTACACTGTCAAACCAGTTAATGCCACTCAGTTTTATAAATGTTTTAGGCCACTTCTGCTGCCACAAAGCACCAATTTGCCACAGTGCAGAACAGCAAAAGCACTATGATGAAAACTCACTCATGGTCCTAAAAAATCTTTTAAAAAAGATCAGTGTGCCTCCAGTGAGAAAGTCTCATTGTCAGTTCTTGTCTGTAACAAAAAATGGAGAAATAAATGTTCTTACAAAATATTTGAGAGACGTAGTACTGTTCTCTGTCAGTGGTGAAATGACCAAATAGCCTTATCTAATATTTAGAATTAAGAAGGAAGAGAATTAAAAGATCACTGAAGGCAGAGGGACCAAAAAATCCAAACTCTCACATCCATCAACAGATCATTTATCAGAGATTGAGCTTTTCCTGAATCAGAATATAGAGACCACACTGCACCCTCTGTCATTCTATACATTGAAAAAATACAAGGAAAGCAACTTGTTGGGATTCTGTTCACCTAACAGATACAGCAGTGACTGGGGGTTATGTGAATGAGGGAGGGGGGCAGAGGGAATTTCTTTTTTTACTTATTCTAACCCAAGGAAAGTTTGGAAAAGAAATTATTTCAAGCTAAAATAAAAGTATAATGCACTATATGTCTCAATTCCACTAATAGAAAAGGATGTCTTTTTTTAAGACTTCCATTATTAGAATTTTTTTTTTCTAAAATCAGAATGAAACTTTAAATGTTCATAGCCAACATATAGCTTAGAAAGTTGCATCTATGACTTACTATGGCATTTGAAAATCATGTATGCACTGTTTTTCCATTTTCTCACACTCGGAGAATGGTAAAAACATTCTCAACAGTGATAGTAACATATAAGAGTGGAAGTACTTCTGTGCTTCCTTCAAAAATGGATAAAAATTCGGCAGCTGCCAAGAGCAATTAATCTTTCTGCTAACTCTGCCATTTATAACAAAACCTGTAATTCAAGAGCATTTTTAATTATCTTTCACTTTCAGACTGTCAGCCACTATGGTGATACATTATATATCCTTTGTTAGCAATGATCTCCAGGATAACTTGGTTTCTTAAACATTTTCTAGCAATTCAGTTCCCTCAAGATAAATAACTTGCTCTGTATTTTGGGGAAGAAAAGCAACCAAGTTCTTATTTTCAAATCCCATCATTTTTCCTACACACACTCTTCAAAAAAACAAGGCCTTTTACACCTGGAAGATTTAATGACAATGGGCAATTCAGCCACAGAAAGAACTTCTCACAGCTCTGTGTTCAAAAGATGCTTATAAAAAAGGTTCAGTGCAGTTCAGTGCAGTGCAGTTCAGAAAGTTCTTTCAATACTGAGCATGACCATTTCACTACGCTTGCTGGAATACTTTGCAGTCCCCAAAGCATCACCTAGAGAAAATGCAATCCTGTGTCATGTTCGCCATCATCTATTACTTCCACCTGGAACATCGATTTAGCTCCCTTTTTAACCTTTAAGCACCCTAGGTATAAACTGTCTTCTCAGTAACCCTAACCACACAAACTGTTTTACAGTTTGCCTTTTTAAAATTTAATGTGTCGTGAATGTTCCTCTTTGTGATATTATTCACTATTAAACATCTCTTCTGACTCACTACACGTGGTAAAGCACAACTGCCTTAGCTTTCTGTGTCTTTTTGTGCCTATTTTGCATGCACTCCATCTCTACTACATATTACTATGCACATCCAGATCCATTCAATCCATTATTATCCTTGCAGTTCCCACAGGTGATTCAATGTTTTGTAAAACAGATGCTAGAATCACATAATCATAACTATTATTATTGTTATTATTGTTGCTACTGTTATTATTATTATAGTAATAATAAAGGGAAGGAAGCATTGATGTAAAAGCTGAGTTTTTAGATGCAAACATATCTTTTCCTTGGTTTGTTGTAGGCTTTACTGCAAACCATTTCCGACACAGATATTGAACCTGTCTGGAATCAAAAAATCTTTCTTGCAGCCCTGCTGCTTGGCAGCTGAAATTTCCCCCCAGTGCATTTGTCCTTCAACAAGTAAGTGTCCTGCTTTGAGTTCTGATTACTCTTTGTGGGGAGGGGAGTAGAGAATGGAAAATCTGAATAGTAACTCTTAACGTACTGGTGTGCTACAGAAAGGTAAATAAGAAATATAATCAGGATTATAAATTAGAAGAAAATGTTAAACTGTTCAATGTCTATTCAGGAAAATATTGTAGATTTTTTTTCCAACTCATTAATAACCTATAAGAAATTACTTAATATATGCAAAAGAGATAAAAACTTCCTGCTTGATTTCAGACCACAAGATTCAAATGTGGGATTCAGACGTAACAATTCCAGTGTCGAAGTGCATCTCCCTTTGCACTGAAAATCTCCTTCTCAAAAATAAGTACTCTTCTTTTGTCCACCCTCCTATTGTACAGCATCACTCAGTCTTAACTAATGCCCATGCTTAGTCACTGATATCACACCTTTGCTTTGAACAGATTTGCCCCAGGGATTAATTTAAACCAAATTTGGAAAATACTTTAACATCATCTAACACAAGGTGTTGCATAAAGGGAGGGAGGGGGACACCTATTGTTTAATACAAGTTAGAGATTTAATAAAGAAATCCTCTGAGTAATCACATATTCCTGAATACTGCTGTGCGTTTTCATTTAATAGCTCCAAAACTAATTATTATGTAGCTACCTCAGTGTTTTGAAAAACATAACATGCAGTTATTTTGTGATTGCATGTTATTTTTTCATATCAACCTTGTCACTTCAAGAGGCCTTAAAACATAATTAAAATATCAGAGATCCTGTGATTAAGCTGAAGAGAGGCTCGTGCTTTGAAAATTCATCATTCAGCTACACTGTTTAATGGCTCTTCAGAAAATTTTTAGCTTAAAAGACATTTAATAATATGTATTTAATCAAGCAGCAAAAGGAACTGTTCCCATTTCTTTTATAAGGTATGTCGTTTCGTTCAGCCATCAAGAACAACCTCTTTTCAGGCTGCTCTATAAGCTGCTGTAAATGGCAATTCAATAAACTAAAAAAAACCAAAAAACAAACAAACAAACAAAAAAAGAATAAAAACAACCCCCAAAAAACTAAACAAAAACAAACAAACAGAAACCACTAAAATGAAACAACAAAACAAAACAAAAACAAAACAAACAAACACCCCCTAAAAAATTTACCAAAAGCAAAAAAAAAACCAAAAACAAAAAAAACCCCAAAGCTGGACACTTTCTGCAAGTGGGGCAGCCAAGTACTACCCATTCATAAAAACAAGAAAGAAGACTCGAGCAAAATGTCTATTTACCAGGCCATTCATTGTTCTCCCACAGAAAGGACTTGCAGATACAGTGCATACAACAAGAAGCAGCTCAAAATCAGAATTTCACTGAAAAGTCCAGACACGCTCTCAAACATAAGAGATTTATTTTGTGATTCTAACCCGTACACTTTTTCTAAGTTACATATTCCAAGATGCAATGATAACAAAGTCTACATTACAGTGGTAGAACAACTATGATAATTTTGAATGACACTGGCCAGGATAAGAACACAGTATGTCAAAATAAACGTGACATGGAGCTGGAATTCACTTCCTTTTTTTGCAGACATACAAATCTCCAGTAAATCCACCCTAAGCTTCTCTACTGTAATCCAGAATCAAATCAGTAACCAAAAAAAAGGTGGTTTCAACCCAAAGTAGTTTTTTGTTGTTGTTTTTTGTTGTTTTTTTTCATTAATTATCAGCAGTGTTGAAAAGTAGGAATTTCAGCAGTGAACTACAGGCCTTTGGAAAACACTAAATAAATTATTTATCTCAGCACTTCTCCATCAAGACGTTGTTGTCTAATATTCAAGTTCAGATGTTTACTTGAGCATCTTTTCAAGCTATTGAATTTTTATAACCTTAAAGTTCACTTGATCGGACAAAAAGGAGGTCTTCAAGCTTCATGTCAATAAAGACATTGCTATCATCTAATAACATGTAATCAGGGAATATCCTGAGTTGGAAGGCACTCACAAGGATCATCAAGTCCAACTCCTGGCCCTGCACAGGATTGCCCTGAACACCACACCGTGTGCCTGAGAACATTGTCCAAACACTTCTTGAGGCTTGGTGCTGTGACCACTTCCCTGGGGAGCCTGCTCCAGTGCCCAAACACCTTCCTGGTGAAGAACCTCTTCCCGATAGCCAACCTAAACCTCCCCTGATAGAGCTTTGTGCCACTGCCTCAGGTCCTGTCACTGGTTACCAGGGAGAAGAGATCACTGTCTGCCCCTCCACTTCCCCTCATAAGGATGCTGCAGACCCCAGTGAGGTCTCCCCTCAGTAATAATTATGTGTGAATTATATTAGAGAATCCCACAAAAAAACCCCAACATAAGCATAGTCAGATTTCTAATACTTAGAGAGCCTTAATAGCATATTATGTGTTGAATTCTAACATTCTCAGCAAGAAAGACAGGCAACAGTCCACTTTAAAGATCAGAGAAGCATGAGGGAAAATGAACATCTAATGACCTGAAGTCTTACATTAATAACTTCAGTCTGTTTTACACCTATGAATAACCAGCTTCTTCTATTTAAACTAGGACTTATTTCAAAATTGTTTCCCCTTCTAGAACCACATTATGGACATTCTCGCATATGATTTTAAATATTTGAAGTTTTCAATGGGATAAGATCATCCTAAGCAGTTAGAAACTCACAGCTGGCTTGAGAAGATACTGCTAATTACTGTAGAGAGAAAAGATAATCTTGATGCTGAAGATTCAAGCTGCTTGTAGGTTTAAAAAACACTAAATACTGTAGCAAAAAGAATCGATTATACAGCTTTAGATTTACTGTGTTCTTACCACAGCTGCTGGTTGAAAACACTGTCAAGAGTAAAAATTAGAAACTGAGAATAACTGGATACTGGGTAGCCTATAACTATAACTATAGCCTTGCACTATTCAGCTTCTGAAGGTTAATTTTCTAGCCATCTTTTTTACTATTATTATTATCTGTAATAGTAAAAGCACACAGCAATTAGATCTTTTAAAATATCTCAAATTATGGAAGATACTGCAGAATCAGTACAAGAATGTAGGAAAAGACTATAAACCAAACATCTTCATTACTCCTACTGGGAACTGTAGATCGTTAATTTCTCTTAAAAATCCAGCACGATTTTATATAAAGTCCTAGGACATATATAAATAACTAGGAAATATATAAAATAACTGGGACATAGCATTCTCAGTTTGAAGACTCTGTGTGATTGGAGATGTGGAGAACTTCTGGATAGCTTGCTTGAGATGTTTTTTCAGATCTATGTTTGTTAAAATGAACACTAAGGCTTCAACCAAAGCTCAAGTAGCAACATCTTTAGGTGGTCAAAACAATAACTGTCAGAGGGAAGGGGGAGTTGCTTTCTAAGATTTCTGCCAAATGCATGGAGACATGAGTGATGATTTCCAATTGCATGTCACAGAATCCATGGATTTCAGAAGTTGTTTTTGTGATTTCTCAATGCCCCATTTGATGCACCAGCATACCTTCTATCTTCCTACACTCATAAAAACTAGGTGAGAATTTAGACCTGTTTTCCCTATCCAAGAGAATATTGCCATTTCCTTTATGTGACTGTGTTTTACTTGTCCTGACTGCTTTCACAAATGCATAATTCATCTCAAATAGAGGAAAAAAGTACTACAGATTTGTCTAATTCAAGCATTTAGAATTTAAGTGAGACCTTAAAATGGCTTGAAATTAATTTGCTGAAACAAAAGGAGAGGTAAGGTATAGGAACTCTCTGGTCAGCTTCACGTTCAATTTTGTGAAAAAAGAATTCCACACATATCTGAAAGCTGTATTGGTAGAAAATGACAAATCTACCACCCAGACTGAACTGCCATTAGTCAGAAGTAGGATGATAGTGCTCATAACCTTCTTATCAGCCTCCTCTAACAGGAGCCAGATAATGAGCTCAAAGTTAGAATGTCATATAACAGTGGCAGAAGACACTTAACTGTGGATACAAAATCCAGTGAATCAGTGTGGGCATGTGAAATGCACTATGTAAAATCAGAAAGATATTATTCATAGAGAGGCTGACAAGCTTGACCTGTCATTCTTGCTGTCAGCAACTGACCCCTCACTATGTGAAATGTCACTGATGTTCACTAGCAAAGCTACGAAACAGTATGGTGTAAGGAAACACTATTCTCACTTTACACTTGTAAAACTGAGCAACAACAGATTAGAATCTGGCTAGAGCAATATCAGAATGTATGCACTACAGAAATCAAGTGAAAAATTAATACATGCTCTTAAAGTCAATAGAGCTACCAAGGAGAGTTCTGGCTGGTTGCACAAGAGGGAAGACCATACATTTAAAAGATGCCATGTAAAAAGTGACCTGTTTATTTTGACTTATTTGCAAGGTCTGAGGTAAAGAGAAAAGCAGAAATCTTCTGTGACGAGAGCTGTGAATCACTGCAAGGACAAGAGGACACCCACAGTGCTACAGACAACTTGAATGAAGGGAGCCCAGATGGCTCTGAAGTAAATACAAGTTCATTGCTGGCTACCCCAGCTTACTTATCAATAGCAAGGCATAGAGGAGTGAGAAAGCCTACTGCACATCCATATTTCTCCATTTCATTATAGACAGAAAATGCACTTGCAGCACGTCAAGCTGAAATAGCTCTTGGCATGAGTCAGAGAAGAAAAACCATAAAAGATCAGCCAGGAGGAAATGCAAAATTGTTTAAAACCAGTGAAGTGTTTGTTTCTCCCGGTCTCTGGAAAAGGAAACTGCTTCATTTTGCAGAAAACCCACTCAATAAAAAAGACTAATACAGAATTTCTTATTTCCTGATTATTGTTGAAAAATAAAGTAATTTTTCAGCTTCCATTCCTCCCTATTAGCTGTTCAAGAGAAGGACAGACATACAGACAAAATGACTATTTTCTGAATATATCCTCTCCTTTTTCCTTCCATGCCTTTATTTTTTTCTAGGATTACCACTGTTTACTTACACGAAAGACATTAAGGATGAGACAGTATTTTAAAAATACAGTTTAATATATTTACTGGGTTTAGTCATCCTTTACTGTGTCTAGAGGCTGAGGCACATAAAGGCTTTGCCTACACTGCCTGCTAAAAGTGCTCTAATATCCTGAAATTCTGCTCCCCTAGCTGTTTTGAACACCAGTGAAGAATTCTGCCGCTCTTTTTCTGCCTACACACTACTACCTCCTTCCGATGGAAAATCAACACACTAGTCTCCTTTCACAATCCAGATGGAGGAGAATTCACTCACCTCCCCATTGCTGAAACCATGTTCTGTAGTCATCAGATAATAAAATGAACCCGTTAAATCTCAATGCAATAATTTTATCCTTACTTTATCACTTCATCTCTGCTTCAATCAAAAGACTGTCAGTGTTACAAAGGACAAGCAAAGCATCCAGTAGTTAATGAGCATTTAATATATCACATAAATCAAAAGCCAGAAAAAAACCACAGAATCAAGAAATTAACCATTTTGAGGGTAATGAGGGAATGTAAAAAAGTTGAAAAATAAAACTTTCTGTGCAATACAATGACAACATGGACAGCAGCAGGCCATACTTTCTCTAATATTGCTGCTCACAGTAGATGCCTGTCTCACGGGCACCAACTCTAACTACTCACAAATACACCCACTGCTGTAGGTATCAACAGGCTAGATCAAATGATCACATAACTGATCCACTCTTAAAAGGTATACAAACAAATACACAAATATATATAGCACTATCCATTATAATAATAATATATAAAGAAATAATAAATTGACAGCCGACTGAACACGAGCCAGCAGTGACCATGCAGGCCAATGGCATCCCGGCCTGTATCAGGAATAGTGTGGCCAGCGGGACCAGGGCAGTGCTTGACTCGTAAGGAGACCTGGTGTGACTGTGAGTGTGGGGTGTGTAGCTGTGAAAGAGCCTCGGCCCCAGCTCAGGTGGGGCAAGTGTGACTGCCAGAGAAGCTCCTGGATGATCCGGCAGAGCAGTTTCCTTAAGAGAGACCTTATCACTCCCTAGAACTGCCTGAAAGGAGGTTGTTGCGAGGTGGGGCTTGGTCTCTTCTCCCAGGTAACAAGTAGCAGGACAGGAGAAAGTGGCCTCAAGTTGTACTAAAACAGGCTTAGATTTGATATTAGGAAAAAATTCTTCACTGAAAGGGTTACTAAGTATTAGGACAGGCTTCCCAGGTAAGTGGTGTAACCACTGTCCTTAGAAGAGCAGAAAAATTGTGTAGATGTAGTGCTTAGGGGCATGGTTTAGTAGTAGAGCTGGCAGTGTCAGGTTAGAGGTTGGATGATGTGGTTAATGGTTGATGGATGATCTTAGAGATATTTTTCAACCTTAGTGATTCTATGAAATTTAATTTAAAAAATATTCCTCAGTCAACAGTTTTGTTATCTATTTCATTCTTTTGCCATATTTTACACATACCATGTATAGTGTTCCACATGCTTTCTTTTAGGTGTCATCCTTGGTTTTAAGGCACATCAAATATTTCAAGGATCTTATCAATACAAACATTTTTGATCCAATGCATTAAGCAACCACTACTCTAACGGTCAAACACTAATTTCTACTACCTGTCAGGAGGATACCTGCACCCAGCCCTTCCTATCCCTCCCATACATAAAGGGAGAATAGGCAATAATCCAGTGACTAGAGTACTAATAAAAATATGAGTGCAACATTGGTAGGCTTCTCTTAAACTTTCCTCTCCATGGAAAGCCCCATTACTCATTATATATGTTAAAAACTAAAAAAAAAATTAAAATCCCCAAAGCAAACCATAGGTCTCTAGCAGCCTACATCCAACAAAATATTAGTACAAGGTTCACAAGCTATGAAACATCTCAGCTCATAGGTGTGTCCTGCATTCTGCTTATATACAAAACCAGATAGTGAAGTAACAACCCACAAAAAAGGTTTTTCATGTTTCTCTGCCTGAAGAAGTGCGTGCCAGGCATGCGTCAGATGTTAGTCACTACTGCTTAAGGCACATGTATACAGACTGTGCAAATGAGGAGAGAATATTCTATCAGACTGAAAAAGTTAGGTTTCTGGATTGGTCATCATATCCCCAAACTCTCAAACTGAACTCAGATAAAATAAAACCTTAGGAAACAACAACAAAAAAATCTTTCTGCATGCTACAGAATTTTACATTATGGTTTTTTTTTTTAGAAAGCTCATGATCATACCCGTTCTCACAAGCAGAAGCTTGTACCCATGGTGAATCAACACACAACCATTTCATACATTGTAACACAGAACTATTAATCTTCTTCATCCTTTCCTTACAGAAAAAAAAAAAAATAGTTTTAGTATTTTATCTTAACCCTGATATTTTCATTTTTTAATACAATGTTTGTTACTGCTAAGCTCTTACAAGATTTTCCTTCCTACTCCAGATGAGCAGACAGAAGAAGGCAATAGTAACATAGCTGGAAAAAAAACAGATTTCTGTATATTTGGTTGTTTTGCATATACAGAATCAACCAAGTGAGAAAACTACATCTCTGAAGAACGTAAACCACAGGAAGAAATAGCATGATTTACATGAAGAAAGACAGCTCTACAAAAACATTTTATCATAACAGGGACTTGATCCCATGCTCAGTAAAACTGAAAGTGCAGTCACAACCATTCTGGAGGGATTAAGGATTCTGACTGGTACTTGTAGTTACAAGGAGCAGACCTAGAAGAGGAAAAATAAATTAGGAAGGTCGAGTAAACGTGGTATTGACCATCTGGGAACAAGGACTCTGTCATCTGTTGTTTGTTTTGAGGGAGTTTAAAAGGACTGGGAAGAGCCCCTGGTGAACCTGTGGTGCACACAGGCCAACTTCAGACAGAGACACAGTGCTTAAAAGTGTGCTGCAGTTCAATAAATGACCCACTTACAATCAATCTTATCACAGTGAAAAGTAATTTTACTTAATGAGTGGAGCACTATTTTAATATTTCAGATTAATCTGAGGAAATAAGAAGTCATCTAATCTTCCCTACTTTTTTTCCCTAACCTCAGCCACATTTGACTGAGTATGCTTTTTATGCTGGGGGAAAAAATTAAGACTGCAACCAATTACACATTTTAATATGCAGTGCCCCATGTGGTCATGAAAAAGTTATGTAGTCCAAATTATGGATGTGTATGGGAATAACACTTTCCTATAAGAACTGGTGAAGACTAAGAAAACAGTTTCCCGTCAGAAAATGCATCATTTTGCAGGAATGTTGTAGACAGAATTTTATAGAGAACAATGTCAAAATAATCACTATACATTCGCATTTAATTTCAATAATGTTAAAATATTGCTTTGATGATGCAAATATTAATCCCTAATATAACCTTTGTTTTTAACTATAACATAATCAGTATTATTTGAATGGCACACACTACCTTTTTTTTGAAATTATCAAAACAAATTCTTTAAGAAACAAGAAATTCAGTTTTTAATTTCAATTTAGAAACGAAAGAAAGAAATGCCTATTTGTTAGGATTTCCCATTGGAAAGGTAATTCAAGGTTGGTTGTAACTTCAAAGGGTCGTTTGTGGCTAAATATATTCCACATTGAGAGACCTAAGAAAATTACTATTTTGAGCATATACGAACACAAAACATGTGTTTCTCACTACTTTTATGGTCACTAATAAAACCTTTGCAGTTTCAGTGGTGGTCAGAGAATCTAAGATCCTGATCTGATCACTAAGAAATATTATCAACAGTAGTGCAAGATGATTTATTTTTCTAGATATGTTGTTTATATGTTCTTGGTATACATGGCTTATTATTTCCCTATTTCAAAGTCCCAGTCTTTTATGTATATAGGTGTTCATTGGCAAAGCTCTTTCTTATAAGAAGGTCATAACTGGATTTTCAGGAGAACAGAAGAACATATTAGCATTGCCTAATATTAGATAATGTCTCCCTTGGGCCCTACATAATCCACAGCAAGCAAGAGAATTCCTCAGAGAAGAACTCAGACCCCTTCTGTCAGACTTCTGCTCACAGTCACCTGATAAAAGATCCTCTTTGTCCTCTTTAGATAAAGAAGACTTCTTAGCGATTAAACTAACAAAGCTTTAAGAAATTAACATTCTCACATAAAACAAAGTATAAATATTCTTTCCTTCCTCACAGTTTAAACAACCTTCAAATTCGTACTTGTAAAACACAAAGATTGGTACAAGAATTGGAAGCCAAGACTCAGACATCAGAACTAGAGTTAAGAAACCCTCATCTAGTACAAAAGTATCAGGAGTTCACTACCAACTCTCGGTTTTTAAATTAGTCATTGATTAGCTATCACATGGAAAACAATTCCTTTGAACTCTTCAAACATGATTTTGGACATACCAAAAGAACTCATTTTGGTTTGTTTCTCCATCTGTAAATGGACATCTTTGGGTTTAGGTTATATCTGTCACTACAACATATATATGAAGGGATAAAAGTACACCCAAGTGGCATTCACACTAATTGCTTAATAATGGAAAAACACCTTCAGTGTATGAAGTGTGTATTAAGTATTGCAAGCTCCAATCTCTTTTCAAAAGAAAGTTATTAGTGCTTACAAAAGCAAAAATGACTCCGTGTAATTAAACAAGCCAGACCCCCGCTAACTCTGCAGTGTACAAGCCTGTACACTGTCAGAAGCCAGCACACTCAGGACCAATCCTGCTGAGCTGTCCTCATTACTACAGGGCGAACAAAGATGTTTTCTTTATGTTCTCTCAATAATTACATTTGATCTGCCTCACTGAGGATCTCCTGCTAGCAATGAAAAGTATGAAGTGTTTCAATGGGTCAGTCTCTAGCTGTTTTATTTTCATTTCAAACATAGCAGAGACTTCCTATTTATAATTTCCAAGGCAATAACCAGTGTACTTTCCCATCTTAAACCTTTCCAGTGATGATGAGCCAATTACACATCAACTGCAAGCTCAGCTAGCAATTTATCCTAATTTGCCAATGAGCACAAAGTAAAATGGGCTTTTTCTAAGACTTCAGATGTTCTGTGACCATTATACCCAGAAACACTTTGAAGGTTCATCAAAGTTACTTCAATGATTTATATATTTTTTTTCTTCCTGCTCAATTTCCAATATACCTTTGCTTCAGAAATTAGTTGATTGAAAATATTAAGGCCTATCTCTTAACATGGATGCAAAAATAAATCCTTAACATGGGCTTATATGGACTTCAAATAACATACAATAACTTTACCAAGCACTTTGACCAGTTACTTGCTCTGAAAAATCAGAATAGATTACCACTGCTTGGAAAATACTTTCAAGTATAGAATTTATCTAAGCAATTTTTCATACAGTAGAAGCTCTACAGCTTAAAGAACAAATAGTGCCTCTTGAATTCACACAGAGGATCTGGACAGGAGAAAAACAACCCAAGTTTGTCAAGACCTGGAACTTGTTCCACATGTGATTTCTAATAATTATGCAACTCTGTTACAAAACAAACCACAAATACTGTAAAAAACCCCCATGAATTAGGGCAGAAATCTGTTTCTGAAACAAAAAAACTTTTGCTACAATTTGTTACCTTTTAATTCCTCAGAGAAGGAGAGTACTGACATTTCAAAACAAAACATTTTTAGTAAAACACTAAAAACCATTGAGAAGACTTGTGAATTTCATTGCCTGGTATTACATAAAGACATACAATACAGTTTATGAAGACTCTGATGCCCAAATCCTCTTCAAAAAGAATGAAAAAAAGAGAAATTTGAGGAAATTATGTGGAAAAAAAGACATTACAGAATTTTATTTTTTCACACACCAAATTTTAGACCCTACAACAATAATCACTGTTGCCTTTGTACAAGTGGGAAGGCAAAATAATTCCCAGTACGCCCCATCAGTTATTTGAAACTACAGATTTAAAGTGAAAATAGATAAATCTCAGATTTCAATATTCTTTCTGAGCTCCCTGTTGACAGTCTGCTGAGTCTTTCCAGCAGGGATTTCTAGCTGAAGAAGGTTAAGTTCATTGCAAGAGAAAACATTAAACTTGAGATCAGAAGACAACAAACAGGATTTTCCAAAGCACATTCAAAGTAAGGTATGACAAGCTGATTAGGGAGGTCATTTCATTGCTTCCTGTAAGAATTAGCAAAGACCCATAGAGCTCGTTTAAACTATATCTAAACAGTAATTTCATAGCCTTTTAGTACAGCTTCCAGCTTAATATGACCCAGCCTACTTGAATCCTTGTCTGTTCAATGTCTTCTCTAGACAGTTCCAGGAACTGAGCCTTAGCTTAGATTCCAGTGATCATATTTCAGCAATGGGATGAACATCCTTGAGTGCACACACTGTCCAAGAGTAATGTCATAAATGAAACTTTCCTTACCAGCATTAATCACTTAAGGCTCATCCTGTATGCTTACAGCCAGTGAAGGCTGGCTTTGACGAGCGATAAGGCAATACATCTTCTCAGAGCAAATGTTGCCTAAGCAGCTATGCACAGAATAATACCTCTTTCTTCCCCACTACAGGCAGAGACAGATTGCAAGGCATGGTAAAAACATCTCTACCCACCAAGCCTTTGGCACCACGTCAGCAAAGAAAGTTACCACTACCACCAGTGTGCATTTGACCTTGAGAAAAGCTTAGTGTTAACTGGTACGAAAGGGATTAGTAAATGAACAATTTTTCCAACACAGTTTTCAATTACTTTGATGAGCAATTAAAATGTTAATTAAAAAACAATCCAAAACTCAGTACTCAGAAGGTTATGAAATAATAAGCTCTTGTACACTTGCTGCACTGGAAGCACTAAGAAGGTCGCAATGCAGCTGGAGCAGAGAGGTGTAAAAGAGAGGGACTGTATTATACTTGGGGTTGTTTGCTTATTTAAAGAGAAAAAGATACTTCAAATACCTCTGACAATGTGTTTTCTAAGTGCTGAGTTAGACCAAAGATTTATATAAACAGTAACTTGGCAGGTATTGGCTTTGGGCAGAAATCATCACTCAACTAGGACAGGAGAAGAAACATCTGCCCTCTACTGTCACATCAAGAAGTTCAGAATTTATCAGCCAAATTCTAAAATAATCATGAATTGTTTAAATAATTAGGAGATTTTTTTTTAATGGCTAAAATTTGGGCTTACTTCCTTTTAGCTATCAAGTTCACGTCTGCCATCAAGAGCATTAGAAACTGGTTCTATTTCAACTTCCTGCTGTGATTCTCATGCAACTGTAGAAATTTAGAACTTGGCTTCTGAAGAAACCTAATTACCATGAGTCACAAGAAAAAAAAAGATTTTGAAAGCTACTAGTACTGCCTCCTTCACTATGTAGCAGTTAAGACCTGTTCAGGAGGAGGAAGTGGCTCACCCGTTCCTCCAAAGCTACTAACTGAGATCTTGTGCATTTCCCAAGTCATGTTTTCCATCATATCTATAAATATTTGTTAGAACAAACAAACAAACAAAACCCACAACCAACAACAACACTAAAAGCCCAATAACCCAAACCAACTAAAAAACCTCCAAGTTTTGTTGGCTGTGGGTTTTTTAATGCTGCCAAGTTGCATGTAATGCAAGGCAGGAAACAAGCCTCCTTGTCACTGTGCACTGACTCTATCACGGATGCTGCAATAAAGTGATTTTCCCTTACATAGTCTCAATGACACAAAGTGCATGATCATTAAAATTAAAACAAAGCAGTAAGGTAACCTCAGCCTTCTAGCATCCTCTAAAAGTCACTGTGATTCACTAAAAACAAACAAAAATGTTTCTTAAAAACACAGGTTCTTGCCATCTATTCAATAGCTGTTGTGTCTTGTGATTGGTATCTAATATTTGAGGTTAACGATGGAGATCTTTTGCATTCTTGGAAACAATTGTATGGGTTCTCCTATGCAACAGTATTAATTTGCTTTTCTGTCCTATAAAATCATACTTATGGAACCACGCAGAATAAATTGGCCATGTCTTACACATCACTTTATCCATTGGTACTTAAAAACAACAACAAAAAAATAGTAGAAAAAATACTATCAGGGAGTCAAACAGCAGAAAGTACAAGAAAGATATTTATACCACAAAATATAACTCAGACCTTATCTCAGAAGTTAAGTTCTTGTTCTAGTGATATAGGTTTTGAAACTGCATTGGACTGCATGGTTAAACAGACCCAGACACAAGGCCAGAAAAATAATTTCATAAGTAGTCTCACTAAAGTAAGCCATATACTAGATTGCAAAAGCAATTTAATCTAACCCCACTGCCTAGAACATGTTGGTAAAAAAAACCCCAGAAATTCTTTGCCTTACAGACTGAAAACCATAACAACTTATTTCTGAAAGGTTTAATTTTTCCTATTAATAACATTAATCTACAAAATAACCTGAAAATTAAAATTTAAATCCTTGAATTACACCTTCCACTTCAATATATTACTAATATTCTTTCTGATTAATAAATCTCCAGGGCTGTACATGACAGCTGTTAAGAGAATCTAGTAATGCTTCAGGAAAGAAATACAACAATTCTCTTTATTGGAAACTGCCAAGTGAAATTTGATCTGCTAACTGTAATTAACACGAGTAGAGTTGGCCAAGACCTTGTGAAGATTAACACCTCAAATTATGATCTAGATCAAATTAACATTTCAAAGAAACATTACTATAACTATACCATTAATTTTATTTGGATACATCTTCTGAAAAAAAGGTCTACTTTTCAATATTATTAAAAATATTTTACTAAACACTGAAATGTTCAAATGAGTGTTATCAGCAAAAAGAAAGCATGGATGCAATAATTTTTTGGGGGGTGGGGGGAAGTCCCTAAGGTGTTACCTTTCCCTTTATTTCATTATAAATCCCCTTAAGTCTGCTAATCCAACTTCGTTTCTCCAGCATCACTTATATTTTGCATGTGCATTTCCCAGCAGATTCTGGCAGTTCCAGTAGTAGAGTGTCAGAGGATTCTCACATTTTTTCCATGCCACAAAATCCTTGTAATGCCACCTAAATAGTATTCTGGTACGTGCTACAAAGATCACATTTCTTAGGTGACAAAGTGGACGTAGTCTTACCCTAATGCAAGAGAATCAAATATAAAAGATTATATTATTAGCATACTTAAGGAAAGCTGGTGGTTTCACCAGTTTTGACAGTGTAACTTCGTAATACTAGTGCCAATAAAGAGCATAGAAGAAAGTCATTGAAGGAACTGACCAATATTCACATTTTTAATTTATGTTTTCATTACATATATTAAGGAATGAGAGCCCTGAAGATGAACAGGGGAGTGGAGCATCTCCCCCTTCCTTATGAGGACAGTCTTAGAGAAATGGAGTTGTTTGGCCTGGAGAAGAGAATAATAAGAGGAGAACTTAGAGCACCTTCTGGTACCTAAAGGGGGCCCACAGGAAGGCTGGAGAGGGTCTTTTTACAAGTGACAGGACAAGGAGGAATGACTTTAAACTGAAAGATGTTCAGATTAGATATTAGGAAGGAATTCTTTACTGTGAGGGTGGTAAGGCACTGGAACAGGTTTCCCACAGAAGTTGTGGATGCTCCATCCCTGGAAGTGTTCAAGGCCAGGTTGGATGGGGCTTTGAGCAACCTGGTCTAGTGAAAGGTTCCCTGCCCAAGACAGAGAGATTGAAACTTGATGATGTTTAAGGGTCCTTCTAACCCAAACCATTCTTCTTCCATCATGTTACTCACAACAGCAATTATTTGTGGCACTGGAGAAGAATACTGACTATAAACTGCTTGACAGAACTAAGCCTTGAACTGATTCAACTGCTACAGAAGCCAAATTCTGTATAACTTAAGCTAAACAAGGAACTGTACCAATAGCTTTCAATAGTTTAATAGCTAAAAACCAACAATGAACAGTTTGTGTTTCTATGGAGTCAAGAGCAGCTTCCACCTAAATACAGTTATTTTGCTAACTACAGTTTATGTAGGTTTCCATTAAATATAAAAACACTAAGCTATTTCTCTTAAGATCTACAGCTGGTTTAAGGGTGCGGCAAATGTGTTCACCTTTTGTCTAGTTTTCTTTACCTTTTCTTTGTACTAACATGGAATAGTCATCCTTTTCAATTAGCATCACAAAACCATATAAAACTGTTAATATGTAGAGTCTTGTGAAGTGCATTAGGCCCACAGTTTCAAAGGCACTTCTTCTGAAACAGGACAAGAATAATTTATGGAAGGGGAGAGGAACAATCACAACACAAATAAAAAGAGTAGATATGGAACCCATAAATCTGACAGAACTGAAAGGTTTTCAAAACAGACTATAAAACAGCAGGTATCAAAGAAGAGGAACAGACAGGGGTTTCTCCCCCTTTCAAAATGTGAAACTGAGTAACTCTTTACTCTTAGAGATTGGTTCAAATTGACTTTCCTGTGGTCTGCTACTAATATTTTTTTAGTTGTTTTGTGTTATAGTAAAGAAAACATTTCTGATATAGTTGCTATTTAATCTTGATTTTAGATATAGACCACAATTCATAATGCAAACCATATCTATACGGTCTAAATGGCCAAAATTCAGAGGTCTGATGCCCAGGTTTGAAGCCTACAGTTGTCATGTGGATTAATGTTACACTATGTTCATTATGCACATTAATCTTCCATAATGTTTTTTTTCTTTTTTTTCCCTACTATCAATATCCCAAAGGTTCTGGTGAGATATCCTGAACACAAAATGACAGTTTGTTTGGGGCTCTTTGAATAAAAGAGCAGAAGGAGAAGAGTCATAGCAGCGAAGTAAATAACCCACTTACCTCCAGAGAAGAGATGAGAAGAGGAAAAATTAGTTGGAGGTGGAAAAAAAAAGAAGGAAGCATGACAGTATGGTTTCAGTAATTCACTTTTCCTGCTTCCTTTTTACTATAGAAAAATAACTCTGGCAAATAAAATACAGGCATTTTTATCTGCTGGGGCAGATTTACTTTCCTGCTCTATTTACTTCAGCCGATTGCTGTTCTCATTCAAAATTGCTTCACTCTGGGAACACATAACTTGACTCCTTTCCTTCATGTGCCATTTTAACTTGTATTCCTTTAGTTTTATCTTGTCCCCTTTGCAAGAAATATCTTTTTCTTTCCCTCCTAACATTCTCCTCCAAATAATTCTGTTTCATTTGTTGGTATTTTCATATTGGATTCTGAGAGCCAGACTGTAGTTTTACAGCCAAAATATTTCAGTTAACAGTATAAAAGACAGATGGCAGAATTCGCCGTGTTATAGTAGTGATGGTCTTTTACTGACAGTCAGTACAAGGAGAAAACAAAAGGTTGCCAAAACTTTTTCCCACAAACTTTTGGAAGTATATGGAAACACTGGGAAATCATGGGAGGTGTTTGGAAACTCCCTCGTTGAAAAACTCAAAGATGCAGATAGAGTACTCAAAATTGCACATTCATGAAAGGAAAACAAAAGGTCTTCTTTAGGCCAGGGGGTAACACCCACCTCCATTGGCAGTAACTCCAGAAGCCACTACTTCTTTTCTACAAAAGACTGTCCTGGTAAAAAGTTGCTCTTTTTTTTTACAACTTGAAGGCCATTCCAACATGTTTTTACTACTTTACTACTATTTCTGATTAAGTGGACAAAGAAGGGATATAAAATTTAGCTGTGTTTTGTAGGACATAAATAAAAAGATGCAATGCTCAAGGGCAGAAGGATTTGAAAGTTAATCTTCTACCCAAAGTGTTTGCAGGAACTACAGCTTGCAGAGGACAGCCTGACAAATTGTTTTTCTTACAGCTTCATCCTCCCAAATATTTCTTCTCTCAAGAGTTTGAAAGTATGAAGTCAGAAAAAAAATGAGGATGAGAACCACATGGTATCACCATAAGGAGAGTAGGTGGAAATATTAAAATGAGGACATTTATTTTATAATGTGTATTTCCCCACTGCACTTCCCAGATTCACCCCTCTTTTCATTATATTTCTGTGCAGCCACCCACCTAATTTATTGTTGTGTTTTTCAGTGCATAAATGAAGCCTCCAGTTTGCAAATGGAGAACACAATTGTACCAGAAATTGCATGCTGACCCATAATTTAATGTGAATCTGCACATAAATAGTAAACTTTGCTGCTGCTATGGCCTCTTTTGGCGCTTCCCAAGCTTTAAAAAGAAAATATAAAATAAAATATTAAAAAAAAAATCAATCAATCTTGTGCTAATCTGGCATGGATTGGTAATTTTCAGTGATCTTGACACAATTACTTATAAACTGCATGTAGTGGGGTTTGAACCTTTTGCATGGCAATGAGCTTCTGCCACCTGTCTCAGACTCCTTGCTACAGAGATATTGGAAGCCACAGCACAGCAGTTCCAATGAAAACAGACAAAATAATTTAAAAAAACATACTGAAGGAATAAAGGAAAGGATTGGCACTGAGTTTTCTGTTTGATCCAGCAGCCTTCTTCCCTCCTACTTCCCAGGACTGTGCAGCATGCAAACATCCAACCAGCGATGTGAGAGAGTTCACAGTTCCTTTTGTGAGTAAGCGCACGGCTCCAGGTCCAACAGGGGGAAGGAGCTCCCTCTCTGCATTCTGCTAGAAAAGTGGAAGCTCACTTCCCAGCTAATCCCAGATTCACAGTTACAACACGGAACATCTCAAGAGCAGTAGCAGCAGATCCTGTCCCATCTCTGCATGTGGTTTCCTCTCCACAAGCCAATGGTCTGCACAACTCTCCAGAGAATGTCACTACGCATAAACTCATCTTGCTATCAGAAATATTCTCTCTAAATTAGACCTATTTTAATTTTAACAGTAGTCTTCTGCTATTAGGTCACATTTGCTAGTTTCAATTAACATCTGAAAATCTTCTCTATTCACATTCCAGAGCTTTAAAATGGCTTAATATCCCATCAGCTTTTGCACACATAAATTAACATTAAAATAAAAAAAAAATTAAATTGCTGGGATGCTGGAAAGGAGACAAAAGTGCAAGACTGCTTCAAATGCAAATGAAATCTCACTAAGACATTCACCTTTAACATAGCTATCTATCAAAATAATAGAAATATGGATGAAAGATGCAGATCAAAGCAACTTTTCAAAATTGTCAATTAACAGAGCTACTGTACAACACCCTGCTTCTTTGAGCTGCCTATAAATTATGTATAGTTACTACTTGCATAGTGGTAATTTTATTTAGATCTCATTTCCCTAGTTTACCTCTGGAGGTCATGGGGTTTTGTTCCTTTAATTTTTTGTTCAATTACCAATTTTTTCTCAAAAGGCATCTGATGATGCAACACTGAGCTCTATTTTCTATCTTTCCTCCACAGTGGCAAAGGAATCATTTATCATTTTGCCTTTAATGTGATGTCTCTCAAATCACCAGAAAGCTCTCACATTTTAAGTTAGTTTTCCAGGAGGCCTGTAGAAGTGGTGCTCTCTGTTATACACCTTAGTGCCAGCAGAAGAAAAGAAAAAAAAAATCTCTTCCTATTTCTAAATCCAACAGATACTCTACTAAATCTTACATTTATTATATTCCAGATAAAATAAATTAACAGATTTAGTAAACAAGGAACCAGTAAGTCCAACCCTCATTTATTTAACAAATATATAGTAAATGGTAGCATCACGGAAAAGAAAATGTTAAGACAAGGAATGTAGAAGAAAAGATTGAACAGAGCATTTTATATAGATATTCATGGTATGATTTAACAGCACTATAGGAAGTAGTGCAAATCCACTACACATAAAATACAAACTCAGAGTAAATCTCCATAGTCCAAAACATGAGTTCTTGTCACTATGTAGGAGTCCATTGGTGGAAGGGCTGCCCTGGACACACCTCTCCCAATCATAACTCCTCTCCTCCTCAGAAGCGATCTTCCCTATCACTTATCTACTTCCTCCCATTGTAGAACTGTGCAGCTCCAGGTTTTTTTACATTTGCATTTAAACTGAATTACTTAAAGAATTTTATGTTAATAAAAATAAGTGAAAAATGCTAGAAATCAGAATAAGAGTTAGCTCTATATCACCATTCTCAAAATTAAAAATTCATCATTGTAAACACTACAAATTTTCAGTCATCTATTATAAAATAATAACACATTATGTACAGACTAGCTATACCCCAAGCAGTGAATAACAAATAACTGAAGCAAATAAATTGCTCATTTTCAATGGTTCATTTCATGCCATTAGTTGTTGAAAATCGTTTGCTAAAAATAGAAGATATTTATGAATGACTATGACAATTACAGAAATAGGGATGTATTAAAAGGTAAGGAGAAGAAGCGACTGCATTTGTAATTAATAGCACTGATAATTAATACTTTACCTAGTCTCATCTGTCATGCATTTTATTCCAAGTGACCAGACTTGCTGAGTCTGAAATTATCTGAAATTATGATTTCATGCCTTATAGTACAAAAAGAAAACAGATCAGGAAACAGCAGCTTTTACAGGGCATGTAGAAGGTTCTAGTGTTTTCAACCCTCTAATATGAAAGGTGTGCAGAGGTGACAAATGGGTCTCAGTCCTGTGGTTATTCATGTTACACTTCACTTCTTCATTCCTTTGTTCACACACAAAGTACAGCTAAAGAAAAGTGTTGTTGCTCTAAACCTGATGTTATTGATACACATTGTTTCCTTGCCTGTTAGCAAACCAGCTGCACACCGGATCAAAAAACTGCTTCTGGAAAAGCATCAGTTTTTTCAGTCAGTACTCTTCTCTTTCTAAACAGGCAGATCTCAGCAGATACCTGATAAAACTTCTGACCTTCCCTCCTGTCCTGCTTTCAAAGTGCCGAGCACTTCAAAGGATGTTTTCTCTTAGTGTGATGGAGATACCAAAAGCATGATACTAAAAGCAATGAAAAAAATGAGAAAACAAGGAATAAAAATAGCATTTTTAACCATCTGCATGGCCACAAACTAGAATAAAACACTTCTAGATCTGAGGCAATATTTTATGAGTAAAACAGTAATTTTTTAGACATAGCTATTTGTTAGAAAAGTCCCCAAGTCCAAGATGGTAAATACTATTGTGTGTGAATGTGAAGTGCTGAAGTATAGGCAAAGCACATATGCTAAAGAGAAAATAATTACCTCATGGACTGCAGAAGGAAAAGTCAAATGATATTTTATTTTACTGTACCATTAAGAGAAAACTATAAGATTTGTCATATTGTTTCATCCCAAATGCTCTGAGTTCAGACAGCAGCCAGAAGTTGGTCTCATCATAATGCAAGTCATGAGCAACCATATGTCATATCTCCCAACCTCGAGGCATTTATATCTACATGTGAAGATATTAAAGATTTAATTGATATGGGGATAAAATACCCTTGGACAAGGGTAAACCTTGGATTTACACAGTCACCCAAGTTATCTGTTTTCTAATAATTTCTTTCAGTTAGTTGGTTCTTTTCCTGTTTTTTTTGATTTGCTACCAGATACTTAATTGATGTCTTTACGGACTTTTTGCTCTGTAACCTCACAAATCTTCCTTCTGACTACTAAAACTCATCTCAGCTTTCATCATTTCATTTATAACATCAAAATTTACATTTTTCACGTGGAAAATTTAACTTTTACCTGCACCAAATTTCATTTGCCACTTTATTATGCAGCTACTGAGTTGTGCAAGATCCTCCTTCAGTTCTTCAGTTTAACTTTAGTATTGCCATTTAAAGCCATCAATAAGCTTTCTTACTTTACCAGGTGCACATTGGTCCACATTCTAGATAGTCCTTCTCCCAGCACAAGTAGGTGGTGATTCAGGGAGCTGATAATTTGTTCCTTCCCTACGTTTTCCATGTTTAAATCACTGATTCACCCATTCAAGGACTTCCTTTCTTATTCCCCTGCTCATTGCTTTGTACAGAGGGATTCACTTTACAGAAGTTATGCTGACCTTTCCTCCATGTATTTATCCACAAGGCCTTTTGCTTTTTGTACAGATCTTAGCAATTTTCCATGTACAGTTCTCCAAATCTTCCTGAAGCCCTCTTTGGAACTTATATTTTGCACCTTGCAGCCTTGAAGTATCTGGGCAGCAGAAAGCAAGAGGACACAAACTACACTTCTTGGTTATGTGTAGTGTAGTTTTACTAATTCATCCTCATTTTCCGTCTGAATTCTTTTCCGGTTCTGGCCTATTCATCTCATCTCTTGGTTGCACAGCCTCTACTGCTGACAATATTTAGTCTCTGAAATGCCATTGATCCAGTGTAAGACCTCAAAAGCTGTCATTAATGTGGGCAAACCAAGCAAGGTAACATTGCCTGTCCTCTGTAACCCCATTTTTAGATTGCTTTATCGTAACTGTTTTAAACTGATCACATCATGCCCTGAACAAAAGCTTCTCCTCAGGGACAGAGTATCAGTAATTGGTGTTTCTCTTTTCAGATTCACATGCCAAAAGTTCTTCAATTATATTTTGTACAGACTATACAGTTACTAATGAAGCCAAAAAGATCCAGAAGGACACTCATTCTCAGCAAATTTTTATGGACAGGACAAAAAAAAAGAAAACGAAAAAACCACCACCACCAAAATCAATCTTATTCATCTGTATTTCTTCTATAATATTTTTAACTACTTATTTATTATTCAGTGTAATAATTTAGTTTTAACACTTCATATATTTGCATATGTGTGACTCAGTCTTAGATATGCATTGTTCAGAACTGGAAAAAAAAACCCAACCTAATAAAAGAGAGGCTTCAGACACTCAAGACAACATTTCATTGGTCTGGATAGTTTTCCGGATAGCTGTTGTAACTCTGTTTTGATCTATGGGAAATTCAGGCACAGAATATAAAACTGATCTTCTGGAATTCAAATTCCTTTGAGGTGGATGCAAAAGGGTGTTCTAACACGCACTGAACAGCCTGCTTTGAAGGACTGATAAAAATTCAGATTCATAATTAAACCCATTCCTTTATAGACCACCTTTCCAGGGCTGAAATAGAATAGACCTTCCTGTAAAAAAAGCTAAGCTGAATCATTAGCAGAACTAGCAAAACAGCTTTGCAGATATGAAAAGCCAAGAATTTACATGGACAAAATCACTCACAGTGAGGCAGTTTCCTGTTACTACTCCAATGCTCTCAGGTCTGTTGGATGGCAGCTGCTTAATTCACATGTTTCTTCTCACCTCTTTCCCCTCCTGATTTTCTATTATCTCTTGAAACTCAAAGTACAGCATGGAATAAATGTAATCTTACACATTATTACCCTGTCCGTTTCATGTAAAAGAACATGTTTTGGCAAATATTAGTAGAACTTCCAGTATTCCACTCCTCCTACTCAGTGGTAGAATAAATACTTCACATTAATCCTTAATATAATAGAAGCTGTTTGAATGGTTTATGGCCTTGGAGCCAGGACCTATATTTCACATTGAAAATAAAATGCTGACCCAAGAGAGAAGACTACAGATTTCACATTGTGGGAAAGGAGGAAATCAAGGAAAAGAAAGGGACATAATTTAAGAAGCTAGATGACTAAATCCATTCCTAAAATAGCTCTACTGAAAGCAAAGGGGCTATTTCCAGCAAGGATGAATTCATGCCAGAAATATCAGTTATTGGATTGCATTAGCAAACAGTGTTTTATAGCAGCAAAATTCCTTGGATCCATAGCAGTGAACAGAAATGAAGTAAATGTCTTTCAAGGCCACTGCCTCAGCCTTCTCTGATGAACTTGGGGTATATTATGCCTACAGTGTTTCTGCTGGAATCACTCCCATCACCTGTCTGGGTAAACAAAGCAAGGGAAAGGACGAAGTGTATTATAGAGAAATTAAGTGATAGATTTAGGAGAGACATGGGAAAAAATGGAGAACTCCTAGCTAGACAATCCAAGATACAGCAGATCAGTTAGAAACTCAGGTAAACACATTGCCCTTCTCCCTGGTTACACCAGGATGTGGTGAGAAACAGACAAGTCGCCACTTTCAAGAAATAGTAAAGAAAGTGTTCCAAAAAATCACAAAAAACTCAGTATGCGTTATGTAGCTTCTCGCTGCAATGTCCCAGTAAGTCCAACAGTAATTGTATCAGCTATATGAAGTATCAAAGTACATTCAACTGTATTGAATTGTATCAAATATATGAAGTTCAACTACATAGTAGGAATATATCTCCAATAAATCCCCTAGTAAAACTGCACTGAAAAGTGTGGTTTATCATTACCATTTTTAAGGATCTAAAAACACTTGTTGCACAGAACAAAGATGAATACATGCCCTAATCTGACAACCTTGAAAAGAGATAGACATTAAACAGTGGTTAGAGTGGAATAAAATCTCAAAGAAATATTTACATACAGGAATGGTAACTCAATAGCCACCAAATCCTATATAAAGTCAAATTAGAACAAGATCTAATTATTTTGGAAATCAGCTCTTCAATTAAGAATCAGAGATCAAAATAGATAACTACTCTTTGATACAAATCTAAAAACTCACAAATTAAAGAGATCTTTTGTCACTAAAAGATAAACCCCTAAAAGACAGAAGATAACTATTTCTAATAACACTTACCATTAGTTAGAAGCAGCAGGCAGGAAGAACTCCTAAGTAGCACTGAAAGTATTATACTTTGATTCAGTATTGAAAGATATATATCCTTTTTGACTGCACTACATAGAAATACTTTAAAATCAAAACAATTAGCATTTTAAATATTTACTGTTTCCTAGGCCTTCATTGATACCAATGGCCTTATGCTGCATAATCTGTGCACAATTTGTAAACCCAATGTGAAATATACTACCAATATACATATACAATATAAACATAACAGCTACTCACTAGAATGACAAAATGCAGGCATTGAGCATAAAAGTGGCTTTACATACAATTCAGGGCACGACTATCATTTTCCAGTGCATTCCACTTTTTTTGTTCCTTAATTCTTGTAATAAATAGTTGTAAATCCATGCATCTTGCTACAACTCTGTTTTGCTCTTACTGAAACCTCTGGAAAGAATCTCTAAGAACTCTCTAATGTTAAATTGGGTCAACCCCACCACATTTACACAAGGAAACACTTGTAAATAAGAAAACAAAGGCACACAATGCCTTTTAAATTTAGACAACACTTAAGTGCCCTTTAGGCATCTTACAGGGTAGAGCACAGAAATGCAGCTGTACGGTTTTATTTAAAAATCAGCTTTCCCACTGTATACTTGCACACCTTACGTCATGCTGCAGCCAGCTCTGCTCCTTTGAACCTGGCTGGGTTGCATGTTGTGACGCGATGAACTGCTCAAGGACAGGGCTGAGGACAAACTCATGAATGGACCTGGACTGTACCCTCCCAGATCAGTCTTCTCACCAAATCTCAGCCACACTTCATACGGGCAGGCTCAGCTGCTCATTCTCTTGTGCGTATTTATTGTAAGCAGACAACGTAATATGGATCTCCACCAAGTACACGATCTAGGGAGGGCTTTCAGCTCGTACTGCATGGTGGGATGTCCCGGTCACAGGGAATTATGGATGCAGTGTTGTACCCAACAGCCTTAAGCATTGCTGGATTCAGCCACTTAGACCACTGGGTAATTGAAGGAACTCTGATTTAGAAGGAAGAGCAAAATAAACCCTTGTAGCTAGTACTCTGAGCACATTGTAGGACTTTACCCTACAAAAGCGGTTTCCTTATTTAGTGTCTAAACCAGGGTAATAAGCCAACACTAATGGTTGTTACTAATTAGACTTTTAAAGAGCTCACTGGGAATTTGTAGCTAAAAATTACTCTGCCAAACCCCAAAGAACTGGCCATATTTTAACTGCTTGAATGTGGCTGAAGCAGACAGAAATAGTCTTAAAATGTGGCATAATTATTCAGCTGTGTTACTAGCTAGTAGTCAATGTTAATTATGCATTAAAAGCTAAGAATGTTTTTTATGACTGTCCAGGGTAATATTTATTTATAATGTGTACTCAGGCTTTTTGACAGAAGGCTGTCTTATATGTGCTCTGTAATTCAGGAGCAGGATAGAAGTTCCCAGATTTCACTTTATATATGTAGCACTCATCTCTTCCTGTATGGTAAATGTAAGCAGCCACTGAAACGCATTTTTGGATTTAAAATATAATCAAAAACCAATTAAAAGAACAAGTTGGCATGTAAATCTGCTATGCAACTGACACCAACTTTAAACACTTGTAAGAAAAGAGTATGTATGAAATACCTCCAACATCTTCCCCCTCACTGACTTTCACAGAAAGTTACATGATGCTCCACAATGAATTCAATGCAGCAGTCAACACATCTTCTCACAAGGTGATTTCACAAAAGACAGGGCTTTAACAAACCAAAACAGATGAGTTGGATTATATATTTTTTTTTTTTTTAACCAGGAATTATTTCAGATCACTGTGAGCCATAGCTAATCAATAGCTAAATTTCTTTTTCCTGGATTTAGGAAACCCCATTGAATTTAAACCACATATGTTTTGCTACAATGAAAACCTGCTAAGACCTGCTTTCCAGCTCACACTAACACAGTAACAGACAGCAATACCAATAAGGTAGCACAAATTCTATATGATGCTTGCTCTTGTGAACTAAGGTCAAAAAGAAGAATAATGGCTTAACACGTGGCAAAGTCTATTGGCTACTTTTGAAATTAGATTTAACACAATGCCATTCCAGGGGGCTCTTTGAGAGAGACAGGAGAGAAGGGGAGAACCTAAAGAGTGCAAAGACTAACAGATGTGAACATTTGAGAGCAAATATGTTCAAAGCCATTTTCAAGATCATGGCATCAAAATCATTAACTCATAGTAACCCAGAAGCAAAAAAGTTTGGGCAGGAAGTATGAAGGCTGGTATTACATAAAATACAATTGTAAATTGGCCAAACTGTAATCACTACTACATTTCTAGACATCCTTTCAAGATCAGATAGCTTATAAATAATTTAGAATAAATGCAAATTAACTAAAAATAGATCTTTAGATTTGTTCTGCTCAGGAAAGGAACAGATTGAAATCAGAATTCAAATGGTTTCAGATTTATGCAGGCCACTACTTTTGAACTTAGGAAATCCAATAACAAGACTTTCAAAAGATAACAAACCCCTGTTTCTTTTTGTTTTACCATGAACACACCCAATGTAGAATTGAGAGAAAGACTCCTGATTTTCAAGCAGTTCTCAGTTACAAGTGTTCCTGGTCATTTCTCCATTATCCAATCATGCTTATCTTTGTCTACTCCTAGAGGACACATACACTGGAAGGAATAACTACTGCTATTTGTGAAGTTCCTGATACAAAATCAGTAGAGAAAAGGACAACACCTCTCTCCCTCCCTTTTCCTCAACACAGAACTCTGTGATTTAATGTTCTTAAAATCCATTCTCATCTTAATGTTTCTACCTCTGGATACCTTCCACTGTCAGGATGGGTTAATGACCTGTCAAAGAGCAATGAACTCCACTGTTCTATGGCTCCAGACTTTACTGAAAGAATACCCAGATTTAGGGTTGGGAAGGGTATTATAAAAGGAGAGCAAAAAGTTTACACTCTATCCTTTTATTTTTCACATGTCACTGTTTTCATGATTAATATAGCCCTTGCCTCTATCTTATTGAGAAACCTTCTCAGCAGACCTCTCTAACCTCTATTTTTTTTCATGGACTGGCAAAGTGACTGTGATGGGACAGCTGAGACAGCATTCTTCTATTTTCTCATGCCAAAATATAAATTATAAGGACTCAAACTGAACAGCTTGCAGTACAGAAGAAAATACATTATTGCATCAAACCCTATCATGAAGTAAGCAGATTAGGAATGCTGAAAAATAAGCCAACTTGAAACTCTCGCTGGCTATTTCATTTCCCACAGGATTTGAGAAGCAGTTCAGATGAAGCTGCCATCCTTGCAGTCGCCAAAACCTATCCCTGTAATAATTATCTTCTCATGAAGATTAGCAGGTTCTTTCTAATAATAATTTAAAGATCCCTGAAGAATCACAGCCTCTCATGTATCACACCCCAGCCTGCATTTACTGCATGCATACTCTTTTTCATGTTTAAATGAAATACTCCTTTACTCCATGCACAGGTTCACAGGAAAGATTTCAGTGTCATTTGCATACTACAAAAAGGGAGTGATACCATCTCCAAATGAGATACTGTGAACTTACAAAAAATAAGGATGTAAAAAATTTGAATCTGAATATGAAATGGTATGATAAATGCAACCTGCATACCCAGTTAAGAACCCAGCTTTGAATAGGGGCTGCAAATGAAATACTCATTAAGTATGGCTGGAACTTTGAATGGTCAGCCTCATAAGCCAAACTCAAGGATGTTTAAAAGAAAAGTCACTAAAATGTCAATAAAAATGTGCTACCCAAGACATGTGCTGACCCTAACAGAGACAGATAACTGTCAGTACCACATGTCATTGACACTGGGTAATGTATGAATAGAAAGTCATTCAAAAAGCCTTCCAAATGTACTCTTTTAAAAGCAGGTTTCCAAACCCAAAGCATCTACCATAGGGAACTGAATTATTTTTACACTTTGCAAGATGTAGAAGATGTCAAGCTTCAAGATTAAAAGACTTGTGCACTTGGGTTTTGTCTCCCCACTCTTTAGGATTGCAAATGTTGTCAAAAGGCTCAAAACATTACTCCACCACTAGCCCTATAAAACTTTTTTGGTAGCAATAATATACAAATTACTGCATTGATATGACCATAGATTTATGCAAATTACAACTGTGCTTCACCAGACATTTAAATTCCAATTCACAAACATTGGTAGATTTAATTCTACCCCTTGGCTAATCCTCCTGCTCACACTTTCAAAGTGAAAATGACTGCTCTGACCTATATTTCCAGAGGTCTCCTTGAATTTTTCCAAGGCTGGACATCATTCAAAATCTTCTGGTCCAACAAATAGGACAGCAAACATACACAAGTGTAGGACAAATGACATCTTTGCATAAAAGCAGTGGTGAAACATACCAATTTTGCATCACTGAGATTAAACCCATTATGGTTTGAGAGATGCTCCAAAATTATATACCTGACAAACATTTTTAGAGAAATTAAACATTCAGCATTTCTGAAAGCCAAAGTAATTTAACACAGTGGTCCCTGGACATGCTCCCTGCTATCCCAGCACTTCAGCTCTCTGTCCTGGTCTTGTCCATGTCAAAAGCCACAGAACTTCCCTTCCTGAGTGATACAGGATAAGCAATATGGGCCCATATGAAAAAAATGAAAGGTCCCTAACTCTGTCCATTCACTGGTTTCCTTTTCCTGTATTCTGTGTGCGTCCTTATACCACCTGTGTAACCAATAGATATCATAACTTTCTGGCCTTTTGTTCATGATGGAGGAAGCCCCCAATTTCTGTAAGCCCTCGGTATGTCTCTGCAGATATCCTGTTCTCCATTCTCTCCAGAGCCTATTTATTTTTACCCTTAGCCATCACAGTACTGCTGATCCCACTAATGTCCCTTTTTCCCAAATCAGGAATAACCTTTATCCCCAAAACACAAGCAGATGCATCAGTTTCTCAGTTTGTCCTCTGCTGCACTTCTCACTTCCCTTTTTCATTCCCCACCACACAATCTTCACACTGTTCATCTCTGACTCATCACAGTCTTCATCTTTGTTTCCCCATTAACTGACCCCCAGTCCCTAATAGGGGTCCCTGTGGTTTCCTTTTCCCTTCACTACCATTATGGTCTCTTAAGTATTGGAACAGCAGAGTCTGTATTCCCCATGGCAGATTCATCAGTGTTCTGCAAGCTTTCTGAGCACAATGCCAGTCCGCTCTTTCCTAATTCTTATTATTAGCTGTCAGGAAACTAAAACATTCAGCTGTCAAACCAGTTTTAGAGAATAAGCAGAAGCAATTAATGGGAATGTTGTAATGGTCACCGAGAACTGCTTAACTCCAACTGCAAGAAAACACTAAGGTGATTTAGCAGATAACTGCTATGGTGACAGTAATTTCTCCCCTATTTTCTCTAACTTAATTTTCTGGGTTTGTTGTTATTCTAAGTTTTGGATATGAGGAAAGGTGAAATTTTTAGTTTTCTGACATGAGGATATATATTCCATGGTTGAAAGAATATGAAAATATCTGATAATGCTCTAAAAATCAATCTAGATATTAATACTCAAGGAACTAAACAGAGGAAGACTGGGTAAGGTAACTTTCTATGAAAGAGACAAAGATTTATTTTACAATTATCTCCAAAGGAAATGATGAAAATGAACATCAGGATGCTGAAGTAACCTGGAAAGGTTCTCAAGGGTTAAAAAGAGGTTTTGGCAGAGGGGGCCATAGGTTGATTGAAACATTAACCTAATCGCTACCATCACCACTACCCTAACCCTAAACCTAACCTTGTCACCAGGGGTGGTCCAAATCAGAAAAATGTAGGAGCAGCAAGGTTGGAGCATTGCCAGGACTGTCCTGGCACGCCTTTTCCAGCCCCAGTGTTCCTAGAGCTGTAGGCTCTTTGACTCTCTCAGCCCTAACCCTAACCACAAACAACGTTTACAACACAAACAAGTCACTCAGAAACAAAGGGAAAAGCTACAGCCCACCAGCAATCTAGAGGTGTACTTCCTCTTCCTTCACAGAAGGAAAGCAACTGTTACCTAACACATTCTCTTGTAAAGGAAAGTTAGTCAAGAGAGCAGCAACAAGGGGACTAGGAGGTATCTTAACAGCAGAACATCACAGTTTATAGCACAGGGCTTACACCAGCTGTTTTTCCTGTTGTAATTCAGAAACTTATTAACCAACTGTATTTTAATGTAAGTAGACAAGCTTTATAGAGCTGGCTTGCTAAATGTTCTCTCCCAATGTCTCACCATCAGCTGTCTTCACTTGTTATCATATTAAACCTGTTCAAAATTATTAAATTAACAGCAATACAGAAATATAATTATTTTTCATCTAATGCATGACTCTCTTCAAATCCAATTTTAACAGGGTAGCCTCCTCATTCATATTGGGGTTCTATTGCTCATTGCAACATATTGTTTCTCTATAAAACTCTTGACTTGCTAAATGCTGACTTCAATATGCAGAAGTTCTCCAGGCCCTATCCCAGACCTCTTAAGAGGTCTACCCTAGATGCTGCTAGTGACAGACACCATTTCCACAGAATCTGTCCTAGAAAACTCCCAGATTCTAGTCCTGGCCTTGAAACTTTGTGAATTATGACAGAAGGGGTATATGTATGAGGGTTTGTTTTGCTTGATTACATCCTTAAAATTCAGCAAACTGATAAACTTAGCAAGGCAGTACTAAAAAACCCCAAACTCATTTGAATTAAATTTCTTCAAGGACAATGAGAGAAGAGTGTATTGGGACACTCAGCTAGGTCCATCCTTAGTTTTTTCCTTCAGAATTTCAGTACTTACCTAAACAATATTATTACTGTACAACAGGATATTTTGTATTTGCCAAAGTCCTCCTGAAGGTCTTTCTACTGAGGGGTTGGTTTTTTGTTTTTTTTTTTTAAACACAAAGTTGGTCATTACCTCTTGATCAGTTTTCCAAAATTAATGCATCGATCAAGCGGAAACATAAAAAGCAAGAACAGGTTGATTTTTTTATCATAATAATAGTACTTCTGATTCTCACAGGAACAGCCTTTTCCCTAAACACAGCCATTACCATATTAATGACAGGCTAGGTAGGACACAAAGGATTGTGCTTTGTCCTACCTGGGGAATTAACTAACAATCCAGTCATTAATTCCTGGTAACCACCATGTTATTGAGGATTTCTGCTGCACGAATCTTTGTCATAAAACATACAGCAGTTAGACACAGCACTACACCTCAGCTATGATGAGATGCTCATATCATGACACTGGTAACACCTTGCTTTTACCAGTCCTTGCACAGGGAAAGAGCACAGACCCCACAGTATATGATGCCATTGGCATCTCCTCACACACATGCTGGCTTTTTCATCCCATTCACATGCATATATTCATCACATCGGGAAAACAACAAACTTCTGACAACACATGTAAAGTGGTTTTGCTTAGGTATCTGAAGAAACAAGTGGAAATCAATTATTTTGTATTGTTATTAATAATAATAAAATAAACTAAGTTAGGTTGCTTACAGAGGATGAACAAAAATGTTTAGGAATGTTTCAGGGGTCAATGTGAGTCAAATCAGAGACTGAAATTCACACACCACCTTCACCGAAGTTTTTCTGTCCTTGACCTTTGCTATTTAACATTAAAAATGTTAAGCACAGGCACTGTTTGTAGAGAAAGACACATTACAAGAGCAATCAAAAGGACTTTGGTCCTTTTGACAGGACAGGATACTGAGCCACAGCTTTCATCAAACTGCCTGGGTGAAAGAATCCAATGATTTTAGATGTTTAGGAGAAGCTGTAATGTGGAATTTTCTATGCTATCTCTTCCCACACCCTCAAAAGAACTAATGAGTGTTTTGGGGTTGGTTGTTTTCTAAAAAACTTACTGAGAAAGGGAGGGAAAAAAAGACAAAGACAAACTGCAGTGTCTTGCATCAAAGTCTGATTTGCAACAAAGAAACTGAAGTGCTGAAAATTCTTCAGAAAATAATGGCAAAACAGAGTTTATTCTGAAGATCAATCCCTAAATGTAACCCAAATAAACAAAATGAAAACAACAGGCCACATACTACAGACAAAATACAATCCAAATCAGATAGGCTGTGCGAGACATTGAGCTTTCCACGAGAGTTAAAAAAGCAGTACATACCTTCTGGGAGCACAGCTAAGCAGTCAGAGAGCCTTTTTTTTTTGGCCAGCAAATAGATAGGTGCTGACAGGGAAGCCAGATGGCATCCACCTAGTCCAAGTGGCTGGCTGCCTCTTGGCTGGCCACCTCATGGTGCTTCTTTCCCTACAGCAGATACGCTGGCCGGCAGGTTAGTTGCAAAATTCTGTCTTGAAGCCTTGCTTCATTTAGTGGGGAGGCAATGGCAGACAGCATGTCGAGGGAAAAGGAAAAGAATGGAAGTCTGGGGAGACACAATTTGATACAGGGAACAAGGTAAGAAGAATGGAGAGGGGGAGGAGCTACAGGAGGAAGGTAAAGCCTGTCACCTAGATCGGCTGGAGTATTTAGCAGGTCACCTCTACATCTGAGATGGAAACTTTGACAACAGAGGCTTTATCGACATTACAGCTCTTAATGGCTCTACCAAGTGCATTTAGAGTATGACACTTGACAAGGAAACAGGTAATTCTCTCTCCTGTCCATTCCCTGAAACTGCCAGGGACTAAAGCTGTCACTCCTAAGCAGTCAGTAAAACAAGACATTTTTAAAAGGTTTTTTAGTATTAGATCAGGACACAAATCCTTCTTTTTTTCAGTTCACAGTTGTAGTTTTTTTCCAGTTCTCAGTGGGGAATCAAATGACTAGATAATCCTGGAGACTAACTTAAGGACCTGTGATTGGTACAGAATGTACTCTGGTGGCTTGCAAAAGAAGTGTGATAAATAGACACTGGGTAGGAAAATCCCGTCCTGTCTCCTACTTCACCTCTCTAAGATCATAAGCAACTGTAGCCATGGCATTCTTGTTTTGAACATGATGATGATCAATTCCTTAAAATATTCTTTTTCTCATTTTCAGGATTAGTGAAATTAAGCATTACTTCTTACTTTTTAAAAGTTACACCGCTTCCCAGTACCCAGTAAAAGCAAACTGGTAGCACCGCTTGCTGGTCTCCCATGCGGGTAAGCCAACAGAGATCACCTCACCAGCACCACTTGAGATAGTAATACACACCTGTGGTGGACTATATCCTGTAAGGACCACCAGCCCTACTGCCTCTGAAAGAAGTTTTCTGGTTTAACTTAGATCATTCAACACCATGCACCAGAGGACAAAACATACATCAAAAAACAGTTCTGTCAATTCCACTGAGAAACTACTGAGCAACTGCTAGAGAAAACAACTACACTGAGAAATAACACTGGCATTTGCTTTCTTGAGTGACTATCACAAGAGTAAAGAGCAAAGTAAGATCAAGAACACAGTTCTTCCTTTCTTCCCTCAAATGGTAATGTCAGGCAGTTTTGGAGTTCAAATCTAGCTAAACTCTCACACAGATATATACAGAGTACCCTGACAATGGTGAGTTTGAAAATGCCACTTCCTGCCCTGACCTCAGCAGACTTGTATTTGTCCTGCAGCCTGGATATCTTTTCTACTTGCTGAGGAGACACAGCCTGTGTTTCAACTGATTTTCATGTGGACAAACATGAACCAAGAGTACACTAAAATTTCTCTTCATTATAGCTCCTTTCCCAAATCAGTTATTTCATACTGCCAGGGTTTTTGTCTCTCGGTTGAGGAGACCAGGAGTTTTACAGTACTTTTAGCATTTTATCCATCTCAGGTCATACAGTGAATATTGACTCAATGGTGGTCTTATACTTCATTCTTCTAAGTTTCTGAAGCAATGGTTTTGATCATGGTTGATGAGGAAAACTGCGAAGTATTCCCACTCAAGATTTGCCTCAGTACTATGCACTCTGTGACTCAGTTTATTGGCTTCACATATGAGTTGTCCTGGTTTAACCATACTTCATTTGGGAGCCTGCCCAGTATCTTCCACTGACCTGGTGTACGACCTCTAATATTCTTTTCACTTCCTATGAAAACTCTATAAATGCACCATTTAATACTCAAGTTTATTTTTTTTCTTTAAAGCAAACCTATTAAAAATTCTTTTCCTTCTTATGCTGTGCACACAAAACAAAAACATAGTTTCTGTTATATATTTGATCAAGACTTAATCACTTGAACAGTAATCGAAAAAACCAGAAAATACTTTCACAGTATTAAAATTTACCCGTGAATACTCATCTGAATTCTGTTTTTAAAAGTTTGTCTTTGTGCTAAATTGCTCTCAAACCCTTTCTCTCTGGCAAAGCTGCTATGACTCCAGTTTCATTAAAGCCAAACCCTATATGGCTGTAGGAGGTGTCAGGATGGGATAAAAAAACGAGTGAAGTACTTTAGTGGCATATGTGACAACCACTTCAAAGCCATAAATCCTATGAAAGTACCTCAGAGAATAATGATCAGTCAAGACTTTAATCATCAGCAAAAGCGAGTTGAGAGAATAAGGAGGGCCCTAAGGGTAATAGCTGTAAAATGAAAGTGTCCACCGAGCGCATTTTTTTCATTACAGACAATTGAGCCATTTCTCAACCTTGTTTATCTTTAGCTTTTCCTGTTAGACCAGAGGGAGAATAAGGGATATTATACCCAGCTTCTTCCAGTGAAGTAGAAAGAAAAATGCCAGAAATGCTTTAAGACAAACAGTGCTACTTTCACAGATCTGGTTATGTACCCTTTTCGGGGGCAGGGTTTCAGGCTGAGTTCCAACCTCTGGTCCCTGGAACATCCAGCATCTGGCTAAAATCCAGACTCTGTTCTTGGCCCAGGGTACATAGCATACTTTGGGTATCCTAGCATGAATTTCTGAGTACTGAGACACATAATCCCATTATTCACATTATTCCAAACAACCCTGTTGTCCCCTGAGCCTTCATCTGATCCTTCATGCAGTCTTCTGGCTTAAATTCTCTCAGTCCCAGAAGACCTGGGAGATGTGACAGACATGTAAATTTCTGTAATATGGATCAGTTTTGCCCCAGCTTTGAAAATCTTATCACTCTTTACTTAGTACTAGGTAGAGCTAAACTGTTGAAAAAGATAATCTGGAGATTTACTTTTCACTGGAGCCTGAAATTCTACCTGAAACAACTGAGTAGCATTTGGTTTCCTTTCTTTTTCCTGATAGTTTTTGCATCACAAATAACCTTGGATTTTCTTCTCTAAGTTTTGCAAAAGTCAAACAGCTAACATTACAATATCTACATCTTTAGCAAAAGGGTCAGAACCACAAATACAAGCAAGAGCTTTTATAAATCAAGAGACTAAAATTTTCATTTACCTTGCTTGACTATTAGTTTGTATTTATAAGTTGAATTAATGTCTAGAAGATCAATTCAATTAATTTAAACTCTGTCCATTTACTGATTGCAAACATAAAAGACCAAAACTGGTCAACAACCTGGAAGTATATATTACCAACATTCCACAGAATCTCAGAATATTCTGAGGTGGAAGGGACCCACAAAGATCATTTGGTGTATTAGAGTTTAATAGCATCTGGAAAGATCAGTAAAGACCATACAGTCTATGGTTACACTGTAGTTGTATTTCTGGAATGTGTTTTAATGTCATTTACTCATCTTCAAGACAAAGAAGTGCAGCGCATAAAGTAAAATTATATTATTATATATGCCTAATATTCTTACTCAAGAAGAAAATAAAAACATTATAAACTCTTTCTGGATGAATATAAAACTTCTTTTTGTGTTTGAAGTAAACTGCGAAGCCAAAGGCCAGTATAAGTTTAAGCTACTCTTCTGACAGAAGAACTCAAACACAACAAGTGACTGAAACATTCCTAAAAAGATAAGATTAAAATAGATATCTAATTAAGCATCCCTAGTTAATGTAAAATAGCCTAGAAATAGCTGTAATTTTTCAATCACCTTGGTGTACTACTGCCATGTGAAGTTGTTGGAAAGTGCACACTTACATCAGATTCCAGGTTAAGTTAATTTTTCACACTTCTGTGAGTTAGGACACAAATGGAGCTGGTACTCAAACTATAAGGAACTAGATCATTGTAGAAACTACTGTCCTACTACCTATCAAATTTCACCAGAACAACCCAGCTCTGACATGGAAAAACATGGAATCTATTATTGTAACTTCCATTTCACCCCAAAATAATCAAAGAAAAAATTGGTGCTTTTTTTCCCTTAAGGAATCATAGTCTGATCTTGCAGGTACCTCATAAGATGAACTGTGTCACTTCCATCCATGAGAAAAAGCTACGGTAAAGTTCTTCTACATACCGAATTTCTTAAGGAGAAAAGAAGTCCACCTTATTTTGTAGGGAAAAAAAACCTCACAAACAAAAGATCAGCTACTAATAATGAACCAAAAAGCCAGTTGGAAAATGGAAGCAAACTAGTATAATTTCAACATTTTATTTTTACTTCCTTTCCCCCATATTGCAGGGGTTTTTAAGTGTAAATTTATTTAGGCTACAGAATATAAGATCATACCTTTTAAAAAGTATTAAATGATGAGGATATTTGCATTTCATTATTAATTTTTTAACAAACCATTTCATTATTAATTTTTTGAGTAAAATAAATATTGATTTAAAAACTCAAGAGCTGATTATAGTCCTGTGTCTTCTGAAAATATTTTTTGCAATACTAGAAAACGTTCATTTACTGTTAAAATACACAGTTAGTTTTGGAGCAATGAAAGATCTCAGTGGAGCTATAAACTTCTCAGCATCACTGAAAAATAACACAGGAAGCAGAAAAAACCAAACCAAAATATTAGTACAGTTTTTTTTAACCACGACTTTCTAGTCCACCAACAACGGGTCACTGTGGGAAGCTCCTTCTCCTACCACCCAGCTGCATATCCCTATTATGAGTGACTGCAAAGCTTTCCATTTCTTCAGGTGTGCAAAGTGATCAGTTTACAAGATAGCACCCTATTAGGACATAGAAAATCATGTGGTGAAAACCTCACCTGCAGCAGGATGTGAGTTGGTGAAAAAGAAGCAAGGGACTCTAGGGTTCCTTTAAATTACAAACCAGCTATACTTGGTAAAAATGGCAGATCACAAACCCTCTACCATTTAACATCCCATTCAAAATTAGCCACTGGGCAATCATCTCGCCCAAAAAAGCTCTTTTCAGATTTAGAAGATCCAAAGAGTTACATCTTCCAAGAGAGAAAAATCAGTAATTTTTTTTAAACCCTCAATTGTCTCATAGGTTCTCCACTTCCTTTTGCTCTCTTCCCTTGCAAAACACACAGAAAACTTAATTCTCTAAGTGACAAACTATTGCAGTTTATAGAATATTAGGTAAAACGCAACAGAAGCATGAGAGCATTCAAAGTACTTTAGATGTAGGAAATAATTTGGGAAGGGCTTGAGAAGTGTTTTTTCAGGTGTGAAGATCTCAGCAAGAGAAGTATTTCACCACCACCCTGGTTCTGACATGTGATGGAAATCTTCAGGGATCACCCCTCTCAGATCATATTCTGCCATCTAGCAAGGCTTCAGATATATCTAGGTCACATACGACACTCCATCCACCCCCCCCTTACACCTCGGCTGGCCCGGCAACTGTAAATATTTTATCACAGAGCTTTTAAGTCCTGGCCTATTTCTTCAGGATATTTAGAACATTAAATAATCATTTGGCAGTAAACAACTTATAATCAACATTCTTTTTCCCCTCACTCTAGCACTGTTGGCTGTTTCAGGGCAGAATATTGGATCTTCTTCCTGTCTCTGGGCCAAATAGAGGATTTCTTAATTTTAAAAGGTCTGTTTCCTCCCTGCTACTAAGCAAGCTATCGAAAGTAATTGACAAATCCCACTGGCTACCAAATATTCTCTTAGCAGCATTCATTTGCTTTTTTTCATTCACAGTATGTTTACCTTTGATTTCAAAGATTCAATTCCTGACAAAGCATCCAGTGCAAAGTACCTACAACCACTGGTCCATCAGGTTGCTCAGCTGGCCACATGTCCCACTAGAGAGCTCAGCCTAGAGCAGTGCACTTGCAGCACATCATTCCCTTTCATGTGCCAGTCACGGAAGCTGCGGGTAACCCTGCCATGGCAGAACCATGCAGGGAAAAGACACTGTAAATTAGAGTGTGGAGGGGAACAGCGCAAATCCAAACTTTCTCCTCTAGCAATTAGTCACAGAAAGAACAAATCAAATACTTCAGGTGTATGTATTCTCAAGATATTCGGAATGTGATTTTTAGCCAGTGAGCCTTGTGGGTGTGAGAATTCGCCTTAATGAGAGTAGGAAAAACACTCAGCTCAGAGAAAATGGAAACATTTAAGATACACCCCATTCATACAGCAGATGGAGGATTTCCTGTAAATGATGAAGTGACCTTCAGATTATTCATACTATTATTCATATACTAATTGCAGCAGAAAATTTTCTTCCAAGACGCTGGTGTACACATAATCACTATTTAAGGAACAGTACAAAATTCCTATGCAACTATTTACATATCCAACACACTCCCCTGTGTCTCAGCTGACGGGTACACATTAAACCAAGAGGAAGCATTTATTTCTTTCTGTAGCTCAAGGTACCTATCAAACATTCAAGATGACAAGATCTATAAGTCATTCCCTATGCGAGGAAAAAACACCCAAACTGGAATATAAGAAAAAACTCATCACTATGAGTCATGTTTTATTCCTTATTTCTTGTTTATTTTTTTTCTTTTCTTCCTCTCTTCACGTCCAAAGAAAGTACCAGATGCAAATGATGTAGTAAACTATGATCACGAACAAGCTGCATAAAAAAGAAATTTGAAGATTGAAAGATGTTTTTTATCCCTTCATGATCTGGGTGATATTTTAGGCAAGACAAAAAAATCCATAAGGTTGCGTGCAAAATAAAGGAATAAAGCACGTTGCTGCTGTAAGGAGAGGGTCACATCACTGTCTTGTAGCAAGAAGACTCTGAAATGCTTGTCTCCATCTACTGCTTCCTCATATAGACAGCTAATAAAAAACTCAAGGGGCAGCCATAACAAGCAACACCCTAGGTAGAGCCTGTCTGTCACCCGAACAGGCATGAAAGCAGGCAGAATGTCCCTTTTTTGATGCCCCAGATTTCTTTTGCCTGCAGGGCAAAGCTGAGAAATAACTGAGAAATCTCAGTGTTGTGATACTCACAGAATAGAGATGAGCTCAGAAACAGACCTTGAGTTCCTATAACTGTTCCCTTAACTTGAAGCGCAATATAACACAGAACCACCAAGAAACAGAAAATTTTCTGAAATAAAGGGAACCTGAACCTCAAAGGAAAGAGAAATTCATTGTAATGTTGAGGGGCAAGAAGCCCCTCTTTACTTTCCTTAAGGTGCCCTCCTCTCTCACCACAAGGTTGTGTCAGTGTAAGCTGTGGAAACTTTGAAACTACAGATGAGGTTCATGTTAGGGCTGAAAAATGCTGCCTATACTTCCTCACAGCCTGGAATAGCTTTCTACAGGGAACTTAATTATCTGCATGGCTTCTATGGCAATGCTTCCCTAGCACACAAACATCCATAGAAGAAGAAATTATTAGAGGCTGAGAAATATTTAGTCAGTAAGTCTTTGATTGTATTCCTAGTTTATAAATAAAACAAACCAAATGAAAGGCAGGTTCACTTCTTTTTATAAAATCAGATACAGATGAACAGCATTATTAGAGCATATGTTTCACTCCTAACATCTATATTCCAGAGATTCTCCTATACTCCTTAAGAGACCCTGTTTGGAAAGAAAACAAATTCCCCCCTCAAATGAAAAATAATATGATGTCACATTATTCATTAGATTACATGAAGTCCAGGTAGAAGTGGCCTTCCTTGGTGAGTCAAGGGAAACAAGAATAAATAAAAAAAAACCTGTTAAAGGAAGAAAAACCTTGATCAACCTTGGTATCACTTGGCAGATATGAATCCAGTTTTTATTGCTATCAGGATGAATGGGGTGGGAAGGAGAGAAGAATATTTGGATTTTTTTGTGAGTTTGTGGGTTTTGTTGGGGGTGGGGGGGGGTTGGGTGTTTATGTTTTTGTTTTGGTTTCTTTTAATTCCACTGCTGTTACTCAGAGAGACTGACAGTCTAATAAGATCTGCCTAGAAGTAGATTGTAAGTTTACATTACACAGCATGTGTTCTGTCATTATTACACTGTATGGTAGGATAATGGTCTTAATACACAGTGCCAGAGGCAGAAGAGGCTTCTGAAAATCTCTTAGGAATCAACACGGCAGAAAATAATCTGATTTTTTTTTTTTTTTTTTTTACTATTACTACTTACGAAAATACAAATTCAAAACTATTATTATACAATGCGAGAAGCTATAACTAGCAGCATCCTGATTCAGGAACATCTGGAAATGAGTCAGAGCAACAAGCTGCTGCTTAAAAAATACAGCTTATTAGTCCATTAAGAAGGCATTAAATTTAAGGGAAATAAAAAATATGAGTCAAAGCTTGTATCTATTATCTAGAGGTGGTGACATAATACTCCTCAGGTCTCAAAGTGAAGCCATTTTCACTTATGATGAGACAACTGTGTGAAATAAATTCCAACACAAAGACTAGAATGAGTGAAACCAGGAGTCATGAAGGATAAACAAAAAAAGTACCTGATATTAGGAGGAAAAAAAAAAAAGACTCACTTGCTTTTAGGAAGGGAATTTGTTCTAACAGGGCTAAACTTTTAGAATACATGCAACACTAATAAAAATTTGTATTTTATTAAATATTTGATTTCTGGTAATGAAAAAATAGCACTGAAAAGGGAGGGAATATGGAAGGTATTTCTACAAAATTCTTTATCTTTGATTCTTTAACCAAAAGTCATACTCAGCTCCACAGAATCAAATGATTAAACATACCACACCTATTTTAAGTATTGGTCAGATAAAAGAAAAGAATGTATTTGTTCATTCAGAAAGTATATTGATGCCATAGTCGTGACATGATTCTAGCTTTGGGGAAGACCAACAATTACTAAGCATTGATATAGGAACAGGAGAAGTCTAGCTCTCTACACTCTAGCACCCCAAAGTCTAAATGAGGGGGCAAGTGCAGGAGAAGGGGTCACTGACAGCATCCAGGTCTGGGGGTGCTCTTCCTGTAGCTCTCCCCCTCTCCATGGCTCCCCTTCAGAGACAGAATATTAGCCACACTGACCATTGCTCTTCTGGCCCAGAAGGCATTTGCTGTGATTCTCCAGCAACTAGCTTTTACTTTGCTTTTAGGCAATTGCAGAAAAGCCTCCCAGCCACAAGAATAAGAGAACATGTATCTTACAGAAAACTTGCCTGGTTTCTGTGATACAACACAGCTTGTCTTGTCTGACTCCTGGCTTTGAGCTAACAAGGTGCCTTCTGTAGCTACTCTATTTCCCTCATGCACTTCCACATCAGAAACATTGGTGCTAGCAGAATCAGGAGGAAAGAAATAATTCCTCTAACCTTCCTTTGCTGTGCTGTAAATTTAATTTCAACTGCTTACCCACTCAATCTGCTTGAAAACCTAATGCAGCTGGAAACTACTCAGTCACTGAGGTAGATGATGACATTGACCTCTCTACAGAGCATCATCATAAAGTCTAGAGTAAGATTCATATCAAATTCCAGTCAAGTCCTCAAAAATAAGGTTACATATCTTCCTAATGTTCAACCACAGAGTGAGTTTTCAATACTATATTTGATAGTGCTTTTCATAAATTCCTTAGCTTGATGTCATTAAACAAATCCGTTTTAATAGCTTACTCTCAGGAAAGCATAAAATAAAGTTGACTAGCAAAACTACACTATTTGGTTTTATACTGGGCTCTGCCAGTAAGAACATTCTTTGCTATTCCCTTTTCCGAAATAATCACTGTTAAAAAACCTCAGACAGCAGCTCTCATTTAATTTATAATATCCGGCTTGATCCTAGACATTATATTGTTTAAAGGGCACATACTGGAAATTACACGTAATTTATTATGGCTGACTGTAATCAAGTTTAATGTTTTGATAAAACCAAAGATGTCATAATTGATCTGCATCAGACGTGGCATTGCATTTTCTTCCCTCTAATATCAGAATAATAAAAAAAACCTAATCATTCAGGAAAAAGTACATCCAAAACTTCTGAAAAGGAATAAACATTTATAAACATTGTTCTGAAGATGGAAATATTTAGCATCTGTTGGCTTCAGAATCTAGATCCCTTCAAAACAAGCAAGCACATTGAGGAGTGTAATGCATTTAATACTACATAGAAGTGGTGCGTGCAAGGTGTGATGAATTACTGTCAATTAATGTTTCGATTTTCAAGGTAAGACCTAACTATATCAGGAATGCATCACAGAATGCAAAATACAACACTGCTGTAACCCTCCCTAACTAATGTTTTGCCCCCTTGCCTGAGCCGTCTACCTTTTTCTTTCCAAAGGTAGTAAAGCAAAAAGGAAGTTTTAAAATTTTCATTAGAAAAAAATGTTAAAAAGTACTATATGAGGTTCAGTTCATTTGTCTTGCAAGAATGAAAGGTTAAGCTTATAAGGACTTCAAATTTATCTAATACAAAAAAACCCTACAACTTCAGCCAAGTATTCAATAAAAACCAATATGGATACACTGAAGCATGCCAGTGAATTACTAATCACTGGGAACCCAGTATATGTGGTTTAAAGCTTTTAGATTTAGAACATTAAACAACTGAACAGTTTCCCATAGTTTATCAAAGTAACACACACAAGCTCCTCTTGTCTAAGAAAAGGGTGGGTAGTGCAGGCACAGCATAGTATAAGCTTCTGGAAAGAGATAATGCACATTATGTTACCATCTTCCTTTCCTTAGATCCTGTTAGCTTCAGGGCTTCCTGAATCCCTAATTCCTGTTGATAGTCAGTCTGCTGTCACTGTGCTGAAACTGGTACTGCCATCAAATCCACCAGTTTTACTTCAACGTAATACCATGTTCTCACGCTCAGTGCTACTGATCTGCGCTTTAGACACAACCCGGAGCAGAAACCAGTTTTGCCCTGCTCAAGTAACACATGGTAGAGTTGGGTTAAGATTTCCACAATCTCACAGTTGACAAATGCAGTTTTAGGAGATTTCTACTCAACTGCAGCGTAAACTCTTAAACAAATATTCATTTCTGAAAATACTTGAAAGTAAAAATATGTAAAAATTTGGGGGAATGGGAATGAGAGACTGCACAACAGCAGAATTCAACTGAATTTGCCAACACAGAAACAAATTCTGTGATTCCAGTGTACTACTACTATTCTAATAAAAATAAACCAGGAAAATTCCAAGATTAGTAGAACTCTCTGCCAGCAAATATAAGCAAATAATGTAATTAGAAACAAAGCTTCACTCTAATTCAAAAACATCAGACCCAAGGTTCACATTCCACACATTTCTTTCCAGCTAGGTATTCTTCTGAATGAGTTTATTCCTGAAAACATTTGCCAAAATTGTGTTTGAACTCTTCTAATTAAAGTTTGTAAAGTGCTCTATGATCTATCAGCAGAGTCATGCTACAGTGGTAAAGTATTATGTTAGGTTTACAAAAATAGGAACTTACACATTCATCAACTCAGTGAGGTTTCTCTCACTGATTTCAATGGGCTTTGAGTAAGATCTAATTTCCCACAAGTATTATATTTTGCTTAAAAACCACATAAGCAAACACTGCTCCACCCTATATCTACCACTAACTTAATTACAATGCCAGCTGAGGAATCTCTCCTTTTGTACACGGATTTAAAGATCTCTATTGTTTTCATATGCAAGTCAAAGTTCACCTTCAAAGTATTAAGACTTCATCCAAGCTTAAGACTCTTTCTGTTATCTTAGCAGAGATAATTGATTTTCTTACTTCCTTTTACAGAAAGAATTCAGTATGATAATGAATTCCCAAGGAATGCCCCAGCCAAAGTTAGATTATTGAAAAATAATTGGAGAGATGGCTTATTTTTCTGAAACACAGTGTTATAATTTAGAGTTCAGTGGGCTTTTGTAATGCATACAGAAAATGTGACATGGCCTAAATTGACAGCACCAAAGTCTAATAGAAAGAGCTACTAGTCTAAAAAAATAGCATGCAATTACACTCCAAAGATAGGTGGACTCAATTCTCTGGAATTACAGATCTCAGCTGCTACTAGATTGGTAAATACTAAAGAACCCGTGTGCTGAGACTGATCCTCCCACTGTCCATTTGGGTTTGAACCTCATGGTATTTGATGAGCATAGCCTGATTAGGGAATAAGGAGGGTCACTGTTTTTTTTCCTTTCCTTGCTTCTTAGGAGACAAGGAGCCTTTCAAATAGCTGTGTTTATACCTGCTGGATAGAATCCTCACAAATAAATCTGTACTTATACCCTGAATTACTGCCTCATATGGGACTTCCTTAACCTCCTATTTCAAACCTAACATCTTTGTTGCTCAGCCCTCGTTATCATTATTTTCTGTCTTTTCCACCAGTCTCTCTGTGACTGCACACAAAATTGTCATTTTCCTCTCATATTCTTCCTAGTAGTTTCTCCTCCAATTTAACATCTTACAAACTCCTGTACTGTATTTAATACCACCTCATTTCTGCACTTCATTTGCTTATTTCCACATTTACTATAGAACTAAATATATAATAAACCATCTTCATAGCTATAAAAACCATCCTTTGAAAAAGTTTTTCAACAATGAGGCAAAAAGAAAAAATCAGCAAATACTTTACAGAAGAAAGGAGGACTGACTACAAAACAGAGCTACAATACAGCTAGCTTTACAAGTCTAAGAATATTTACATATTTTTACGCTACTTCCAGTAATTCAACATAAAATTTTGACAAATGTGAAAGGTACACAATATTTTATAAACACACTACTACCTGTCCGCTATATACACTAAAATTGTGTTCTCTCTTCCATTCCCGAATATATGTAAAATATACATTCACCTACAGAATTTACCTTTTCCAACTTCAACTATTTTGTGATTCTGTCAAATGTTGTTATTATTTAAAAGTTATTTAAAAGTCATATTTTACACAGCAAGCAATATTAAAAATAGATGTGATTTGCCTTCATACCAAATGATTTGAACCTCCACCACACACATATTATTTCATGGAATTATAGAATATCCTGAGTTGGAAGGGACCCATCAGGATCATCAAATCCAACTCCCAGCTCTGCACAGGCCACCCCAAGAGTCACCCCATGTGCCTGAGAGCACTGTCCAAACATTCCTTGGACTCTGCCAGGCTTGGTGCTGGGACCACTTCCCTGGGGAGCCTCTTCCAGTGCCTGACCACGCTCTGGATAAAAGACCTTTTCCCGATGCCCAGCCTAAACCTCCCCTGATTTGGCTTCATGCCCTTTCCTCGAGTCCTGTCAGTGGTCACCCCAGAGAAGAGACCAGTGTCTACCCCTCTGCTTCCCCTCATGAGGAAGCTGCAACTGCAATGAAGTTTCTCCTCAGTCTCCTCCAGGCTGAACAGACCAAATGACCTCAGCCACTCCTCAGACAGTTTCCCCTCCAGACCCTTCAGCATCCTCATGGCCCTTCTCTAATAGTTTTATGTCTTTTTTTATATTGTGCCACCCAAAGCTGCTCACAGGACTGCAGGTGAGGCTGCCCCAGTGCAGAGCAGAGTGGGACAATCCTCTCCCTTGCCCAGCTGGTGATGCTGTGCCTGATGCCCCCCAGGACAGGGTTGGCCCTCCTGGCTGCCAGGGCACTGCTGGCTCATATCCAACTTCGCATAGACCAGGACCCGCAGGTCCCTTTCCACAGCGCTGCTTTCCAGCATCTCATTCCCCAGTCTACACACACAGCCACATCTGAACTTAAATCAATTTGTTCATTTGTTTTATGCTCTTAAGCAGTCACTAGGGAGATTTGAAAACATATGAGGTTTAGTTCTCAGTAGGCAAGGTCCTTTTCCAGAAGGGTTTATCTTCTTATAATTGGACATTTTATTATAAGACTCAATACAGCATATTACCTTAAAATGCAAACCCTGCTTACTCTCTGGGAACTGAGATCACGTTTAAACACCTGGATCAGAGAGTATTCTGTGTGTGGCAGAAGTTGAAATTTTTTTTAAAAAACAGGGTAATTCTTCACTGAAAATTAAACAGAGTAAATTACTCTTTTAATTGGAAATTGCACAAATAGAAAATTGCAGGGTGGTGGCATTTTTTTGTTTCCTGAGCTTCAGAGACATGCTTATATTTGTCTTCACCCAGATAAAATCATTACTGTGTAGCCTATGTCATTAAACAGACAAAATTGTTTCATCAACAGTACTAGATTAGTATATTACTTTCTTGTCATGACCAAGTTATTAAAGTGAGGAGACCTTATTCCAGAAAAGCAAGGTAAACTCAATACATTTCAGAAACAGGGAATTATAAAAAAGTTTCATTTCTCCACCTGTGTACACACAATTTCTAATCTTCCACTGAAATTCCATCAAGACTTCAAATCCTTTTCTACAACCTTCAGCAACTGCACAATTTATTACAAACGTCAAAGATCATTCATCTTAAACACTCAAAGGAAAAGTACAAAGCCTTCAACTTCTTTTTTTCAGTATCTTGCAAAGTATTTTGCCCATGAAGAAACCGTAATTATATATTCACTTATCCATTTAATGATCCAAAATGATTTTTCACTTGGCATGTCCAGTACTCATAAACAAATGTCCGCAGAAAATCCTCAAGTTAAAAATATAACCTGCTAGGCAGACCAAAATACACATTTCTTCAGATAATGCTGAATTGGAATACAGGAGGTCGCATGTGTGCCCTTAAGGAGCCATTTGTACATACTAATGTGAGAATTAACACATTCTTTTTAATAGGTAAATTACATTGAGAACATAGTTTAGTAGACTCCTTTAAACCATCATTTCATTGTCAAAAAACTGATGAAGTGTTATACATTTTTGAAGCACCTCTGGCAAGTGGCATGAAAACATGGCCTCCGCTCATCATCTTTAATAAAGGTGTAACTTTACAGGACTACAGAATAGTCATTCAAAAAATGGATTTCTGTCTCGGATCCAAAAATAAAATATGTTTTCATTTTTTCATAATTACAACCATTTACATGCTTTCAAGGGAACAGTATGACCTTACCTTACCTTACAGAATAAGACCAGGAAATTTGACAAAAGTTAATTTCTATTAAAAAAAGGAGGACCTTCTTAAAATCATAACCAGTTTCTTCTGAAAACTTGAATGTCTGTTGTGATTACTCTCTCATTCATCTTCCAGGTCAGTAAAGAAAAGCAAAATACACAATAACATCACAGAAGTATATTGCATTCTTCAAAGACCTTGTTCGCATTCTGACAAGAGTTGTGGTTACCACTCTATTTCAATGGAAAGTGCCGTGCTATCCACTCTGAACTACCTTAGCATTTACCTGGTTTTCAGAGATCAGATTCCTCTGAAGGTCGAAGCTAAGTATCAAGTGATGATCGACAGATTTATCCTTCAGTTTTTTGATCTGTACATTGTTTTCCAGAACACAGATGATTAGGAATGCACTCAAGTATTGACTGCTTTGTTAAGTCTTTCAGATTCAGTCTTTTTTAGCATTATTGATCCAAGGCTGGGAATAGTACACAGACCTTGGCAACACGGTCAAAAATAGGGACTAAAGGCTACTGAGCACAAGATGAACAGCTACTGCCTGAACTGCTTCTAGTGGTGAATTGATACAAGGTTTCACCACGAGGATAACTGATGTCTCCAAGTAGTTCTGAAAACAGTACCATTTCCAGTTTTCTAAAGTTTACAGTACATACATGGAAGTTCTGCCTTTCCAGAGGAATGCAGATACTATTCGGTATGGAACAGATAACAGTTGGTGATTGCGCTATGAAGTGTAAGAAATACTGAAGCAAAATATGAAGGGTAACTACTAACCTCCCATTCTTTACATTTTCAATGGATGCAAGAATTCTGAAGACAGCAAAACAATAACTACTAACAATATATTTGTAACATGCTAATCAACTACAGCTGTACTCAGAAAGGGAAAAGCAGTCCTCTCTGTTATCTCTTGAGGGCTATAAAGGGAACACAAAATGTAAATATCCAATTCTAACAGATGCCAGACCTCATGAATATATCAATTTTCATCCCTGAACAGACATTTTTAACAGCCCAGCGGGAGTGTACACATTTCAATAAATATCCATGTTCCAAAACTAAGAACATTTCTTATTTGCAAGAGGACCACTACATTAGAAAGATTATTACAAGAAAATACTCATGGGAGAAGTTGAGCTTTCCTTTGTAATTAAACTTTATTTGAAACTGATACAAAAGACTTCCTAAAAGAGAGGCTTCTAAAGCTCTCAGAACAGTTTTCACTCCTAACAGTCATGCAAGATTTAGCAAACAGTTATAATATTTGACTTTGTTCAAAAGCAGAGAACTATCTTGGTTCTTCCTTTCCAGAAAAGAAAAAAAAAAAAAAAATCAGTGTAATAAGACAAAGAAAAAAAGCAAAAATGCTCTCCATATTAGAAATAGTGTGGGCTTTTACTCTCACTCATGTCAGCTACCATACTACCATTTTTCCTCTATTCAGCTGCCACAAAGTTCTTAAAGTAAAGGTAAAAATTCTTCTTTGTGTATTATCAATGAGGTTGATAGCAAAAAAATAGTGATACAAAACATCAAATTTCTTTGTTCTATACAGCGGTTTTCATGAACCTGTTCTCAAAAAATATTGTTTCTAAGAACTCTCTTTGTATAAACTTATAATTGTTTGTGCGCAACCTGCAAATTTAGAAAATTCTCAAACAGTTATAACATTCCAAATTCTTTTTCCTAAATTTATCACAAGTGCCTCTGAACTTGTTTTGGAGGGATGAAAAGTATTTCTAGATTTTCTGATTTTTTTCCCTACTGTTTTCAGCCCACAAATATTTGAAAATTTGTTCCAAAGCAAGACTTAAAAATTCTTTTTCATGGATGGAATAACTTGCTGCTCAAGGGAAAACTGACAGAGGAAGAACAATCAAATGAAACAGATGAAAAGAAAGCTCCGATCCAGTGGGAAAAAGGTAGAGAAGATATTTTTCAAACTTATGGAGAAAAACCAAAAAAATAAATAGATTAATCTAAAGGAGAGAAAGCAAGCACAATTTCAGTCTCAGTACTTGAACTTGAGCCAGCTGTGAGAGACAGCAAAATGCCAAAAGACAGCAAACAGAAAGCACCAGCTATAGTTACCATTTCACTTCTGAAGACCTCATCAGGGAACCAGAAGTGCTTTAAATGAGAAATGACTGGAAGAAGAAAGATTTGTGGATCTCTCTGTCTGTTGTAATATTATGACCTAGTTAAGAAGAAATATGAAAAATGTGATACCAAGGACTTCTGCTGTAATCTCCTGTTAAGGTCTAGCCAAAGTGAAAGAACTTTTTTTTTTTATTCACGTTATAAAGTCAGCAGAAAAAAAGTTATCTAAGAAAAAAAGGAAATGCACTGAGAGATAAAATAATTTCTCATTAGCAGATGAAAACTCAATTAAACAAAATTAACATTACAAAGCAACACAATTATTCATATATTAAAATTCTCAAGGAAAAAAGAGAAAATGCTTAAACTCAAATATTTTGTGTTCAAACAGACTCAGCATTAGCACAAAACTTGGAACAAAAAAGTCAATTGTGAAATTATGCTTCAAGATGGTACATGAATAATGGTCTGGAGACCTACCTGCATAGGTAATAAGGATTAGACTCAGTTTCGTCACGATATGAAAAGAAAAAAAAAAAAAAAAAAAGGAAGAACAACATCTGACGCATAGTGCAATACCGCAAGTCCTTTCTGGATTCATCTGTCACCTTTGAAAATTATACCCTAAATCTCCCATTCCCTGCTAAGTGAGAATTCATTAATTCTATCTGAGCAATATGTACATGCACAGAAGCAATAGGTACACACATGAGAAATCATAGGCTAGGTATATCCAGCTGCCATCCCAAAGAATGCTATCCAAAAATCACACAAATATCCAAATTTCTACTTTATATACTCAACTAGAAATTTGAAATTTAGCAACTCAAGTAAAATATGGCAGGCAGGCAAAGAGTAATAAACAAAGGTAATTTCTACTGCCACTACCACAACAACAAGTGAAAGGAAAACTTTCAAAGCCAAAAATTAGAAAAAAAAAATTCACTGAATTCTAAATTTATATATGGAATTCAAACACTTAGAATTTCCTTTCATGTGGCAAATATTGAGCAGACAGAATCTAGAAGAGTTCCTACAGGTGCCAAGACCTAATTTACATCCTTTAAAAGCTGTATGATACTAAAGTTAAAGAGCAAAACTTCTTATAAGTCACCATCTACTCTCACATGGGAAACATGATTACTATAAGCAGGAACATTATATTATCAGTTACCAGTGCAATTTAAAGTCAGTGTAAGTATTCCTTAAGAAAAATTACCTCACACAGAAAAAATATTTTGGGAAATGAACTTCACTGCAAAAAAGGACAGTGTGCAAACCAAAGAGACTAGTGAGGACTTTGGAATTTGACTTGAAACTGCTTGCAGCTGAAATAAATGAACAAGTCTGTTAGGAGACCAATTTTTACAGAATCTGAAGAAACAATAGAGAATAGAAAACTAAGAAAGAAGAATAAGGATTTTAAAGATATACTGGAACCTTTCACTTCCTAGTCTCCTCTCTCCTTCCAGCCACACACAAAAAGAACTAATCATTTCAGCAGAAGAAAGTAAAGCAAAATAAAGTTTTTCCTCACAGATTGCAAAAACACTCAAAAATTGGCAGTTTCAGTGAATCTTCTTTACTGCTTCCCTAGATGCAATAAAGAGGGGCAAAAGGGAAGAAACTGCTCTGAAAACAACAGCTAACTTTTTTAGTAGAGGAATACAGACAAAAATACATCCTCTCAAACCTCAAAACCTAACTTCAGTTATGTTTCCTAAAATTTGCACTTTTTTGCCCCAGCCAAAAAAATTCCAAAATTAGCATTTTAAATGGGTCACTTTGACTTACTGCAAAGCTCATTAGACCTTTGGCTTAATTAGTGCCATATACACACATCCCTTTTGAATTCACCTGGTTTTTGTTAACATAATTCTAAGCCTCACAAACACTGGAAACAGCTTTAAATTTTAAACCAATCTGACTGATGCAGAAATATATGATAAAACCTTGAAGTAAATGTCAGACATCAGGATTTACTCTTCTCAGGAACTTAAAAAAAAATTCTGAATAGGTTTTGACATTTCCAATTTTAATTTCAATTTCAATATTTAGCTTCATTTTTGTTAATGCCATTCAATACTGATTCAACTGCTATTAATTACAGAAAAACAAGAGAAAAGCTAACCTTACACTAGTCACAGATGCAAGCAGTGGAACACAGATGCATGTACCACTTTTCTTACCCATATATGTCTCCCTTTAAAGCAGCATTTTCTTACAAAGTGATATACAAAGTCTGTTAAACAGAATGTATGAACGGCTCAGTGTTTTGGTTTTTTTTAAACCATATACAAACATACATCTACTCAAATGTGCAGATATAGAAATGCACACATGTATGAATTCAAACACACACTGAGAATCCTTTTTTTCTTCAGAACAGCATTTCTTGCATATGAAGGCAAAAAAAACCATAACAAAAAGCATCTTTTATATATATATTGGAAGAAATGCAAAAATAAGAATTAAACTTACTCAGTCAGCATCAAAACAAAAGCCAGGATTAACATGTAGATATCTACAACCTCACAACAGTCTCATTAATTTGTCAGTGCTGCTCTGACTTCTGAGCTTTTCTTGTTTTCCCTATAGCCTTAGGTTATATCATGCACCTGTACAACAGATGGCAAAGCCGTGGGCCACTGCCTTAAAGACCCAGCACAGGGACCTGCAGCCTTCGCCAGACATCTGTATAATTAGCAAGGGAATTTCCACCAAAACCCAGGAACCGATTGTCTAACTGTCCTGAAATGGGGCATTTTTTTCAGTATGTTTTCAGTGGAAGATGAAGAAAAAATTGTAGTTTCACTGATCATCTTAGAAAAAAAAAAAAAAATGGGCACACTTAACCGTGATGCATTTTCTGTGGCTACTTTGGCAAGAATAACTTCACAAGGGAAAACAATTAGAAGCAAATGATACAAGATGAACACAGGCAGGTCCAGATCGCACAAGGGATAATGAAATAATCTAGTAAAGAAAAACTGTAAATCTTATACTGGTCTCAAGTCACTTTTTAATACATCTCTATTTGTTTGAATCTTCTTATAATTCATGAAACTTCAAATTATTCTGATTCACTTAGAGGAGAAACCAGAAATTTATATATAATTTTCTATTTTTATAATGTTTTCCACAGAATAGACCTACCCCTGTACTGGGTTTCACTTGGCAAAGTAGCCATATTTCAGCAACAGCTAAATCCAAACCTGCTATGATGCAAGCTACTGATTCTGTGGCACATTTTGTATCGAAGTGAAAATATGCTTACAGGCTGACACCTTTGTGCTTCTATACTTATAACAGGTGAAAAGGCAGAACAATAAAAAGCTGCTCAAAGAGCAAGACACATAGACAGGGATTTGCTTGCATATGGTGTTTACCAGAAGATCTCTCAGGAAAATGTAATAAACTCAGCATGCCCATTTTTATTTCTACAACTTGTGAGGTTAAAAGTTTGCTTACTCCATTGCATTCTCTAACATCTTGTCAAAGGATCAGTGTTTGTGGGAAGCCAGACCTGTTCCGAGAAGAATATAGCAGTGCTATTTAGCCAAAATCTGTGATACTAAGCATTTTAAATCCATGCTTTCTAGCACTAAAAATAAACACTTATGCCAAAACTCCATTGACTGTTTCTCATTGGAAAAACATTTTTGCCTATTTTAATTTTCCTTCATATGTTTCTTCTTTGTTTACTGCTCTGTATCACATGAAAAAAATATAAAAAGAGCGGCCAGATGAAAAGAAATTGCAGCAGTAGAAAAAGGAGCAAACACACATGAAAATATCTCTGTTTTTAAAAATTTCCTTCTCATTAAGAGAAAATCCATGGAAAATTGTAGCAAAACAAAATTCAGTTCATATTTTGTAGCTTAAAATACTATTTCTATAAGCATTACTGCAGGTCATAGTAAAAAGTTAAATCAGTTCAAACTGTGCTGAAGCACCAGTAAAGAATTAAACAAGAGTCAGAAAAACTGTACAATGATTATCATTATTTTAAGATGTAATACTCAAAAGAAGACCTACCTTTTCCTCAGTGTTGCTTACAATTAGAGACAGAACACCAGACAAAGATTGTAACATTATTAATGACTAAATAGCTGAAAGGGGAACCTTTGAAATTGGTGACACAGATCTCCAAAAAGGTCTATAAAAAAGAAACCTCAAGTTAATTGATCAGTATGTTAAATCATTTTTCTAGACTGTCTCAGGATTCATGACTTTGCATAACAACATGGCAACACCCAGGCAAGGAGGAAGAACAACTGAAACTAAGCATACAAAGAAGCTTCTTTTATGTCAGGCACTAGGTACAGACAGAAAAAATTGCATACTGCAAAAATGAGTCCAGAAAAGATACAGGCTTTCTCCTACAAACAGTATTTCCTCACATAACCAGATGCTCTGAAGTCCCCACAACTGAACACCAGTAAGGTTTTTCTTTATTATTTGTACAAATAATTATCAAATTATTAAGTAACTTCACCTACATTCTAGAAATACAGTATTTTAACATCACCTCCAAAATAAAACGTTCTACAGGAATGTACTATCTATATCTCATATCCAACCTATATTTTCTACAATTAAGGATATCCAAATAAATTTGGTATTAAAAAGCAATCTGCTTAGTGACTCAACAAGCTGGGGGAAAGTGAAGTTGTCTGAGTCACAGAAAAGATTCAACACTGTGCAGGCAGATTTTGTTTTATTAACTAGAACTGTGTAGGATTTAATGATCTGAATGAACCCTCTCTTTATGAAATGAACTCAAAAATCTTCCTCAAGTGAGAACAGACACACATCTGTCAACAGATTACCAGGAGAGTACATGTACTGCATATATGCACATATGCATAAGGTGCCTGTACTCTGACAAGTAACAAAAAATCCAAAAGCTATCAACACTGATTCATAGGGTGGAGGATCCAGCTGTGTACTCATCCTTGCTTGAGATACATCAAACCAGAAGAAACAGCATAAAGAGAGTGTACAAAAAAATAGGTTAGAGGGGATGTGCACAACAAGGTGCTTGCTATCACTTTGGCATCACTGGATTGAAGCACCTAAAGAGGAAGAAAGAAATTCGGTTTCACTGAAGAAATGCAATTCAAGACATTTTAAAAACAGTAGTGCTGTATTCTTCATGGATATAATTTCAATGACCTTGGGGGCTTGGGAAATCCTAAGGCTAAGTGCGAGAACTATTTCTCTGTGCTGAGAAGACTTTAAAAACAAGTCTGCTTATTTCTAAACCGGACAAAGTCCACACAGCTACACGCGAGGTCTTCCCCCCTCCCCAAACAAAGCATCTCTCTTTCAGAGAAAGTCATAATTAAAATAAGTTGATGGTTTTAATCAATTAAACAGTTACAACAATCACTTAAAAATTACAGTTCTAAACCTGAAGTTGATGTCGAATTCATTATTTATGGATGAAAGTATATAGAGGACTGCTGCAGCTTTCTCATCAAATCTTAATGATAAACTGCACTTCTTGTGCAAAACTACATTTCCAGTATAGCAGTTACTCTTAATGCAAGCACAGCAAGGATACTATGATTTGACATGGAAAGCTGGAGCAGCAGGGCAAGAAAACCCATTGCCAAAAAACCGAAAAAGTCTTTCAAACTGCAATGCTGGACGGAGTCTCAAAAAACTTACTCCACACATATGACACAGGATTTATTCCCTATGCCCCACCCTCTGCCTTCAACAGTTGTTCTGTGTTTGTTCCTAACCATGGAGAAAGAGTAATACTTCTTTCATTAGTTGTCTCCAGCTCACAAGACATTTCTGGAAATAGTGATCAAAAATGGAACAGAAGTCTTCAGAACGGTCATAACCTTCTCTGGTGGCTCAATGCATCAGAGAAATGATACTTCTTTCAACATAGTGTAGCCTAGTACCATACAACACATTCCTTCAGTTCATTTCACAAGAAAATAAATGATTAAAACCTACCAATATTTCACATTTAATTGCACTGCAGTGCCCACAGTGACGGACAGCAAACAACCAGTAATAAAGCCTGTATCAGCTGGGACATGCAAGTCTAGCTGCTTTTCTCCAGATTCCCTAACAGGCCAAATTTGACTCTAGTAACTTCAACCATATTACAGCCACTCAGAGTTTGTTACTACTTGACTTTTGCCTAAAATGCCAACAGCTTTTGACATAAAACTTCTCTCACTTCTGAGAGACGTATGAGGAAGTAAACACCTTTGTTCCACCCATGTAAAACAAAGGATGCAAGAATAAACAGCTTAAAAAAAATACGGTTATGTTAACATACGTTACCAAAGATTACTTACGTTATCATAATGTTCAGTAACTTAACATTTCAAAAGAAAATTAATACAAAATCAATAGAAGTCAAGAGACAGATACAAAATATTAATAAAGATATGGCAAAACTCTTATATGAAAACATAATTTAGAAGTATGGATGAAAGAGATTATTAATCTTCTACTTCTAGAAGATTAAAAAGGAGGCAGTTACACTAGTAGCTTTCCTCCTTCCATCCTCCAAATCACTCTTGCACTGGCAAGAGATCTAATCCAGGTTGATTAGATTATTTAAACAAGGCAGATACTACCCTGAAGAGCCCTGCCATGCTGAGTGGAGTTGTGTCAATTTCAGCAAGTAGGGATAATGGGCCAGGAAATATATAAATGGCTACTCTTCTACTTACTGTATGACACAGCAATAAGCATACAAACAGACACACACTATAGGTTTATCTGATGGTATAATTTTCTTTCTCAGTGCATATCGATGATCCAAGTCACACAAAACCATAGCACTCATTAGCATTTCATGGTGGTGTGGTTTTGTTTTTTTTAATTATGTGTGTTTCCTTTTCAGACTAAAAAAATGTAATGTGAGTATGCACGCATATTTCTTTAGGGAAAAAGTTACTATTTATGTGGGAGAAGTACAGCAGCCTTATGGCTCTTTTGCACCTCAAAGGAAGAGAAACCCGTTGTAAGAAAAGCTTCACTGTAGCTTCTCTGCAAAATGAACAAACCAGTCCTTCGTGCTCCACAGGTAGCACGTTAATCACCTGCTGCAAGATAAGGCTGAGCAGCTCTGACTGATGCCTCTGGAGAGCACATTCCCAAGCAAGGACAGCACTATAAGATGTGCTATAGCATTGCTCATGGGTTGCTCCAAGGCACATTTTCAACATTCAAAATCCCAACTATTTCTCTTGATGAGACTGGTATACAAGAAAGGAAACAGAAAAAAAAAAAATAAAGGCAGAACAAAGGATGAATGAGAGCAATTATTACTGAGCAAAAAATGATGACTCAGATTAGCTTGTTGATGAATGACAAAAGCTTGATAACTAAACTCATTGTGTTTTCACTTTGTTTAAGTGAATTTGTAGCAGTTCAGGGGCTGTTCAGCCCAAATCAAAAAATTAGGAAATGAACTTTAATTATTTGTTTAAAATCAATACAACTTCAAAGCTGATTCTAACAGCTTTTCAGTATACTAGTGAGAAAAAGATGAAAATCTCTATACTGCTAATAGGCTTACTAACTCTCAAATCACAAATATACAGAAAGATTAAAAAAATAAGTATTTCCGGAAGTCCCCAAATAGTTTTTCTGTGAGACACTGGGATATGTGAGAGAATTACATAAGCATCCACAAACTCATCATTAATAGAAACAAATACATTGCCAAGTCTACGACCAAGCATAAGTTGTCAAAGCCCATATCTGCCAATAAAAGGGCTCAGTTGGAAAGGTTTGGAGAAGCAGACCTTAAAACTGTAACTCCAACAGGTCAACTAAGATACAAGGTAGAATCCATTTCAAGAAGTATCAGTAACCCACTGAAAATGTCCCTTGAAAATAATGAGACTTGCAACAGGTGCTGAGAGGAAGTTGTAGCCGCCCCAAAACCACACCAAATCAGGAAATAACATGCCATAAAATACTGCCCTTTTTTTTCCTGCTTCCTCTGAGTACAGGGATTAAGAACCCCTTCCTATTTATGCTTGTTAGCCAAGGAGGCTCTTAAAACTCAATTTTTAAAACCATTATATTTCCGTACTCTGGATCCCGTTATATACACCAATGTGGTGTCCTACACAACATTCGTCTTTCACTTTGTCCTCTGTTTCACCAAAAAATTCCTGCTTGTAATAACTCTAAACTTCGTCTCTGAAGTAATACTTAACTTGCTAAAGGACAGCAGCTTTGGAAATGAATACTGCAGTGGTTGCAAATAAGTTCAGCTGAAACATAAAAGACTAAGGATCTTTTTCTTGTGCTTCTTGGCACCAATGAAAAATTAATTCATAGTTCTCTTCCTGGGAATATGAATAATCAAAGTTAAAGGACAGAAAATCTTTGCCAAAGCATCCCCTCAATTTAACCTCTGCTCAAGTTTGTAATGGAAGTAACTTTGCTTAAAAAAATACCATCCTCCCAACTACTCTAGTTTTCATGAAGCCTCCACCCAACACACTGAAGGAAAAAAAGTCATTGCAAAGACAGTAGTAAAAATCTTTTCTTTACCTTCCTTCCAAATTCAACTTCCAATAACAATAACTTCTTAATTACAAAACCTTTTCTAAATATCAACTGAAAAATATCCCTCCTTCTCTCCCATCCTGCCTCTGTCATTTTCTCCCTCTCATAACACAGTTATTCTACATGATTCATAGCTATCCTGTGATTATTTTAACATCTAAGAGAACTGAGTTGCACTGAGAAGCAATTCACTTAAAAGAGATCTGGTTTTTGCTGTCTACTATTTCCTGTGTCATTTTGTCTTTCACAGAAGTGGGACTGCCCAAGCAGAACATGAACCTATAAGCAGGTTTGAAAAAAGTAGTTGATATATTAATTCTATCAATGCAGAGTCATTGCTCTTTTTACATTACTCCTTTCCCTGCACACATAAAGGAAAAGGTGTTTCGAAAGATTTACTGTTGTCAGATATCATTGTCTTTGTCCTCTGTTGAATTTTGGCTATAAGGTTCCTCCTCAGTCCCAGATTGGTAGATAGCACATAACACATATCAACGGGCAAGAGGTTTGTGCCTAAGAAACTAACTGTACTTTAAAAGTATTCATCAGATTTTATGCTACCCCGGAGAAGAATTTCACATTTCACAGATGGAGAAATCAAGACTGACTGATCGAGTCACTTGTCCAAAGTAACTTAGTAGCAGATTCAAGAGCAGAATGCACATTCTTTACTATATCCTTTAGGCAGTATGCTTCATATCAACAGTCAGTATCAACAGAAACTCCTTTTGCTACTTTTCCTGTTTAATGAATCTTTTTGATCAAACCTGATACAAAGATGTCCCATTACAGAGCAGATTATTTCTTCTGTGCTAATGAACTGCAGTCTTGATCTGAAATGACAGTACCTCATGAACAGTCAAGGTTTGGATTGTTTGCCATCTGTTCATTTATGCATTATTTCAAAGGGAAAATCAAAAACTAATCTAAATGAACAATTTTGTGATTTGAGCTCTGTAGGTCATTTACCTCTGAAGATTTAAGATACTTTGGCTATAGTAACTACCACATTTTTATTATCAAATGCACAACATAAGGAAATTTCATTTTCAATACAAAGTTTCAAATACTAAGATCCACAGACACTTTTCTAGATACTAAATATCTGCAGATCCCACTGATTTCACAGGAGCAGTGAGTAGTAAAAATTTTTTGACTTTTTAGAAAGATGAAAATAACAGCAACAAATAAAGTAACAGTCTGGTAAGCCAATGATCTCCTCAGGAATTTGTGAGGTCACTACTATGTACTTTTCAGAATTTTACCTGCTCACTTGTTTATTTCACTTATTATCTGGTTCTACGATGTTGTATTTTTGCTATAGGCACTATTCAGAGAGGTTTAAAAATGAGAAAAGAAATTATAAATATATTCTATTTGCTCTACTCTTTGATATTCTGTTTTTTCACTCTTGTTTCATGAGTTAAAAAAGTAACTTTTCTGAAGGCAAGAAATGAAACAGCTATTATTTGAAAAAGTTTCCTGAAAAACGACACTTCTTGTGAGTATTCAAATAGCACAGGCAGTCCAACACATATTGATTCTGACTTTATGATTAATGGGAGCTCCGAAACATAACTGCAATAGTTAGAGAACAGTAGGATAAGTGTTATTCTCCTGGAACCTGCCACCATTAGTAGGTCATGATTCTAACAGGAAAAGGCTAGGGCAGTATGAATTATTACAAATTTATTGGTACCTTTGGATTTATCAATCCACTTTGAATAAGAGATGTAGAAGTGGCATTTATTCATATAGGGTATCAGTGAATATCCCCTCACTTTGAGGGGATTCTGATCCCCCCTGGGCAAACACAGTCCCTTTTGGCTAGCTCTTAGTCTTAGAAAGTCCAGTGCCAGAGTCAGAAAAGATGAAGGAGCCTGCAAAGTCAGGTTTCTACGATGTTTATTCTTTCTTATCTCTCAGCTTCTGGAGCTTCCCGCTACAGAGGCTGAGTCCACGCTGAACTGTCGCAGAGACTGCCCCCGGTCAGGAGGTCCCGCACCTTTTCCACCTGTTCTCTGACCCAACCATCTTTCACAACGTATTATTATTTATCAATTTTTACCAATTAACTTCTTCCTACTCTAGACATGTCATTTCTACCTCAGTTTCCCTCCACCAATTATTTTTACTATCGTCACACCAGAAGATGGAGGAGAGAGAAGGAAGAAGAAGGAGAAGGGACAACGCCCTTTGCCCTCCATCTTGTCTCCTCAGTCCTCATTCTAAAAACCTAAATTCTACATTTTCACCCTGTGATAAACTAAACTACTATCTATTTCACACCCTTGTGGCTTGCAGTTCTTCTTGCAATGTTGCTAATTTTTCCCACGGACAGAGGTCCAAGACAGAGTCCTGGGCTCTCTGCCAGGGTCCTAGACCCCCCTGGGCAGACAGAGGAGTACTCTGGACTCCCACACTTCAGCAACCACTACAACCTGAAATAAAGTTACTGACCAAAGGGAAATTTAGTCTTGGGAGAAAAATCCTGTTGCTTTCAGTTCTAAATCTCTAAAATAAAGTATTCTTTAGATTAAAAGGCCCAAAGAAAGATAGCAACACGGTAAGAGTAAATCTAACACTAATATTTTGATCTGCTTATAGGAAATTAAAGTACAGGAGTCTTAAACCAAGGATTCAATCTTGAACTGACCAGCACAGCAGCAGTTAGGATGCTTCACTGTGTTCTGTTTGAAAATTTAGTTCCAGAAAATTAAATGGCAGTCAAGAATTTAGTAGAGCCAGAGAAATCTAATTACTGTGTTGAGAAAACAGGAACATTTAAGTAAAAGTATTTGGAATTCCAATTGATCAAGGAATTCATTGTGGCTTCCAGGACTGGTGTAAAATGGTGGGAATTTGTACTTCTAACAAGTTTGACAATTAGCTCAAGTTTGTGAAACTATGCTTTTGTATCTGAATGTCAGGACCTTGCTTAGTGACTCTGGATACTGAGCTAAGCTTTCTATTCTGAAGTAGGTAGCCACCTAAAAAATCACAATGGAAATTGCTTCCTTAGTTGGCATATTAATATGCTAAGGCTGAAGCATGCCCCAGAGTAAACAACTGGTCTTTCGCACAGGTTTTGGAAACAGCCTAGGCTATTCAGAGTTCAATCATGCTGTCCAGAAGCTGAAATTCAGACATGCCTAGATCTGGTGGTTTAATTCAGAATTGACCCAGCTCAAAGAATCAGAGATTATATGGAAATAAATTCTGGAAATCAATTGGCAATCAAGGTAAAATGGAAAGGGTGTGCAGGCAGTTTCATTTCATGGAGAGAATGAAGGGACATCTTGTTTAACAGTGTTTCTGTTTTCCCTTTACCTTAGGAGTCCTAACGTAGAAGCTCACTGAAAAATTCATTATATTTTCACTTTATTATTATAGCCTGTCATCTTTGACCATTAAAAAACATTTATCATTATGAATTGTGAAATCATGTAAAATGAAGCAATGATCATTTCCAACTTGATAACCAGAATAGCTGAAAGAAATAATGATGACTGCAGTTCAGAAGCCTGAGTCTTTCATGATCAAAGGAGAATGTTATTCCACTTAACTGGGCTTTCTATTCTTCTCTTTGGGTAGTTCTATGAGCTACTCTTATGAGCAACCAAGAGTGTATTAGATTCGCTTTTAAAATGTAAATCAGCCAAAACATGAAGTTGCTACTTAACAACTTAACTCTCTGTTACCTCCTTGCTTTTCTTTGAGAAACAGGACAAAAGCAAAAGCATGGTTCTTTCAGTGCTTTGATACTCAAGCTTATTTATAAAATTGAAATGTGTGTTTCAGAGTTCATATATTCAAATGGAGGAAAGAAGAGGACGTTTCCTTCTTCAGAGAAAGAAATGTGTTCAAACATACGTTCAAATTCTGACACACCTCCCTGAACTGAAAGTACCGTGGAGAAACTGCTCATTCCTTCATACACTATAATGTTTTTTAACGTGAGCTTTCCCTCATCCTCACCTATCCCTATTTTCTGCCCTCACCCTCCCAAATCAGTAACAAGATCTACATTAAAAAAAAAAAAAAAAACTTATGAACTATTTTAATTACTTTTTAAATTAAACACTCTGGATATATTATAATGGACAATGAGAACAAACTGAAATAAGCATTCACTTTCCATACTTCTTATGTATGTACAAGTGTAGGTTATTTTCCCCACACTTATTCTAATTCTAATTAGTCCTCTCAAAATCCATGCTTCCTAATCAATCATTTCCTTTCCAAGCTTCCTAAGCAGAACACTTAATTCAAGTGACACCTATCTATCTCAGTTCTTCTAATTCTTTTTTTTTTTTTTTGGATACAAGCAGTACTGCATTCCAAATGTATAAATATACATAAAGGCATGGAACATCTTATTTCTGTTGTTTGCATACTTTATCTGCATTTCATTCAAAGCTATGGAGCATTAGCATCTACATTAATTTTCAATGAATGAAAAGCTATTGCTAAGAAAGCAGGATTTCTGGCAACTCAACAGGACATGATTTTCTCCATATCCAAACAGCTTCTACTTAGGGAAACACATTTTAGCTTTTATCAGTATACTAGAGGTTTTTCCTCCATGTATTTCTTTCAAGACCACACTGCACCCATTACCACCAGTGATATATTTCCTTAGAGCATGAATTGCTACTGAAATCCAAGTAACATTGTAAAGAGTGAACAAAAACTTCCAAAGCATGTTCCTTACACGGGCATCTATCCAATACATCTTTCCCAGGGTGTCATCCTGCAGGAAGGCAGCCATTGGCAATTTTACTAGTTAAATGAGAAATGTGGTGTCTATAGCTCAGAGAGAGAGAGAGAGAGAGAGAGAGATGTACACACTTTCATGCTTCTTCTTAGCATTATATGATACACCAGGGAAGGATGGGATTTTTTTTTTGTCAGGGACACACCACAACTCATCCTTTCTCTTCACAAACCTCAAACATTATGTTCCAGATCAGTCAGCAGCATTTTCAGGCTAGGGATAGGAAATTCTTCCCAGAATGAGACTTCTAGAACTACCAAGCAATCCAAACAGGATTGCCTGTCTTGACTAGAGACTACCACTTGGTCAGCATAGACAGTAGTCTTGGTAAAAGAAATCATGATACAATTCCTTGGTCTCTGACAGGAGACCACAACTGGGATACTCTAAAGGGAACCTTCCTGAAATAAAAAAGATTGAAGGAACTGATAAAAATAGTTTTTTTCTTTGGATACAGTACCCTCTTCTGATTTCAAGGGCATCATATAATAAGTTTAGACTAGTCTTAACTTGGGAAAACAATGTATAAGGCATCAAACTGCAAGATTCACAAAAATTACTTTAGAAAATGCTTATTCCACCTACTCAAAGATCAAGATGGGGATACTGCATACTGTGGGTGCAGTATTTGCTTACTTGATTATTAATTTACTTCTAAGCTAGTGACAGTTTTCATGTTTCACCTTCTACCTCCTCAAAAAAATACCCCACATTTTATTAACTATGCTCATAGACAAGTAGCTTCCAGAGTGTTTCACCCAGGAGGATTTTTTTTTGGTCAAGTCATGGGTGTTCTTCAGGACAGATTATCACAGATTCACAGAAACAGAAGTTGATAAGCACTTCCAGGGATGGTAACACAACCACCAACCCTGGGCAGCCCGTTCTTGGGCAGCTGCAGCTCCCAGCCAGGCTCGGCACTCCATGAGGGCTTCCCAGCTCAGGAAGCCTCTCCATAGGCTGTGATCCCTCCACTACATTGCAGGACAGGCTGGCACTAGAGGAGTTCAACTGAGTGAGTGAAGGTATTGACAAAGGATCTTCCTGAACCAGCAAATACTTAGGCATCTTCTGGTTTTTAATGTTATATGTCATGACAATACACTAAGGAACATCCAAGAGGAATATGATTTGCTTGACTTAAAGAATTTCAAAATAATTTACAAACTCCAGTTATTGAGGCAACTTGAAAATAAACAGGTCAACTTTTTAATTGAACTTCCTATATATGATACTTGTCTTCCTTATTTCTGGGGGAAAGAACTCACCCAAATCTAGTATCCAGATACTCAAGTTCTGTCAGTTATTAGAATTAGAGCAGACACTTCACATGCTGGCAAAGAAAGTCTTTCAATTTTCGTGGCAGAGACACCAAATATCGGACTGTTGTCACTTTATGTTATTTCTTCCCAATGATTTAAGCCAGTTTATAAGCTCCTTAGATCAGGATTTGTAGCTTTAATACCAAATGTCATGCAGAATTATAGTCTGACATACAAATGTTAATATAACAACAATTGACCCTGTAGGCATCTACAAATTCTGATCTATCAATGGCTGTCAACACAAGTCAGTAATAACAGCACACTTGGCATAAGAAATATTTTACAGTTTTTTCAACAGATTGAAAAATATTGGTTTTCCCCTTTCTCTTCTTTTTTATGGCTCTAAGTTCCCTCATCCTATTTATACCTAGTTTTAGAAAGGGTCTACAGGGATTTCTTCTAGAATTTCTAAGCCTCCTCATTCCCATGGGTAAGTTTCACCCAGTTTTGCACTGAGGTAAGTCTGTACAAGTTGTATACTGAGGTTTTACATAACCACAACTCTCTATGGCAATGCTCACAAACAGAAAGCAAATTCTTCTCAACAAGGTGAGGTGATGGTTCTGGCAAATGGCAAATACTTGCCAATTTAAAGTACCAACCTTGCTAGATTAAAACCAGGGAAAATTAAGAGTAATGAATTTGCCAGACAGAGTTTAAAAGATCTTGCTCAGGGACACGTAAGCTTTCTGCAGGTCTAATCCAATTCTTTAAACCATGTATTATCCCCTCCATCCAAAAAGACAGTAGAATTCCTCATCAAGTTGAAAAATCAGCTTGAGGCTTTCCTGTGTGAAGAACAAAATAGTTTTGAAAATGACCAGAGAGTGCTTCAATCAAAATAAATTCTTCAAAAGCCGGGCTAGCAGATATGGTTGATATATCCACTATATTTCAATAGAAGAAAACCTTTGCTGTGAGTATTTTAGGCCAAAAAGTGCAGTTACTCTTGGAGATGGTTTTGCATTAGTTATGCACTTTAGGAAAAAAAATAGCTTTACAGGATTGGTAGCATCAGAAAAACAAAGCTATTTCAAGTGCAAAGCTTTTATAGAATAATATATTTCTACTGCACTTCATACTATATTTACTATATTTATTCTACTTTCTGTAGTTTATATTTTTTTCATTAAATACATTCTCTCAGTGACAAAGTGTTAGGAATGGAAAATGAACTTTTCATTAAAAAACACTGCTGAGACTATGGCAGGGTCAAACTCTTCCCCTTGAGCTCTGCCAATGTACCTTAAAATTTTCCTTGAAGCTCTATCTCTAGGAGTCAAATCGTGCAGAAATATTGAAACTGTTCCTCAAATATTCCTCCCTGATGAATGTTAAGAAAGTTCTAGTAATATGTGCAGGAACAGAACCAAACATTTTAAATGCTCTACAATAGCTATCAAACAATCTCTTTTTTTTTGTCATTATTTCTTTACTGATATGTTCTGAAAACCTTTAAAAAAGTTTGACTATCCCAAAAATTACTTAATTTTCTTAAAAGCATCTGAAGGGAAAAAATAATAAACCTTTTATCTAAATCGCTGGGGTTTTTTCAGTGCCAAAGATCCAGAGGAGATATTTAGATATGTCAGAAACAAAGAGATAAACACATCTTGCTTCAGGCTTTTGGACAGCTTACAAATTTTTTCTCCCTAATATATATATTTTAAATAGATTTGAAGTCAAGCCTGCCTTCTAGCAGAAACTATACAAGATTTATATCACTTACTAAAGACATTGCAATTACTAAAGACTATCTAAGAAGTGAATGATGGGCTTTAGACCATTTCATAACAGGCAAATCCATTCCCCACTGGTGATTTCAGCAGTGAGCCCAAGGACTCCATTTACCACTGACCTGGGTACCAGTTCTTTTCCAGGTCAGCACAAAATATCTCATTGTGGCATAGATAAAGGAATTTTACAGCTAAGTTTCTGGACAATCTTTTCCTGCTCAAATCTTAGAATGAGGTTTCCACCTCCATCCTGCTTAGTCTGCCAGCCTCTTAAAGCTTTTTTGTCCGCACTTTTGCATCCTTCTTTCTTTTAGCCCTACTGATTCAGAATTCCTGTTCTCCTTTTATAGGATGCTATTTCTTCAACAGGTTGCCATTCACCTACACAGTGTTCAGTAGGATATTTGTAGACACTTCACCCCATAAGTAAAAACCGCTGTCTATTTCAAATTTGACTTCTCTCAAAGATTAAATCCTGGCCAGTCTGCATAATGGGTGAAAGTATGACCAACAAATGGAGGTCAACACAATTAAAGCAGTGTTTCTATTTATCATCAACAGTGATACAGAAATGTATCAACAAAGTGGACAGAAATGAAGTTTTGTGGACTTGTTGGGAAGTACGGAACTATTCTGGCTCAGCACCATCATTTCAGTGTCTCTTTTCTCTCTAGCACATTTTGTATTCTTCCGTTTCTAGCAAACTCATTTTAGACTCCCCAGAGCCAAGTGAAAGGCTTTTGTAGCTTAATACCCTTCCAACCAGTGAAGACAAGTGGTACTGGCTTGTTTGCCATACGTGCATTCAAATTTTGGAGTTACCAGGTATTAATGCAAACCTCAGAAAACACGGAGAAGGGGAAACAAGGGAAAAGAAAAAAAAAGAAATTAGAAAATTATTAATAGCTTTCTTCCAGGTGCCAGGGCATTTCATGGTTCAATTAACATCAGCAGAACTTTTGAAAATTCAGCACTTTAAAAAGGCAATAAAATATTTAATGGTAATTGAAAACTTGTCTGCCTCTATGTGGCCAGCATAGATGGATTCCTAATCAGTTTACTGAGTTCAATCTTTTTTAACAGAAAGTCCAAAAACCTTTTTACACTTTTTGTAAATTTATGTAAGGAAAGGAGGCTTTGTAGAAAGAAATGTAAGGACATATCAAATACTTTTGATTATACTTCTGTCTGTGCTGTGGATTGAGTGCACAACCCTTTGTAACGTATAAACATAAATTTTTAAAGCTTTGGCATACAACACAGCAGTTCCAGTTGTATACAACAAAAGCTGTGATGCTCAGGAATTCTGAATCCCTGACTCCTTTTTGTTTTTAGTAAGATCTGACATAGTCCAGGGAGAAATGCCATGGCAAATCTGTATTTAGAAGAGGCAAAAAGGAAAGACAATTTTAGGACTTTAAGGAGACAATTCTCCGAGGTGTAAATTCAACCTGTGGGAACAAAGCCTTGAGCAAAGATGAAGCAAAAAAGAGAAAGTGCAAAAAGAAAATAAGGACAAAGATGATGACTTTCGGAAGTAAGATAATTGCTGAAGTTGAATAGATTAAATTCTGTCATTAATACACAAAAGGTGCATACAGAAAACTGAATTCCTTTTATTAGGGTGGGAGGAGTGTTAATGTGTAAATGAAATCACTCACTAAGCTTGTACAGCACAAGCTGCAGCAATTTTTAACACCTGCTGTAAATAAATAAGAGTTTTCCTATTCCTTTAATGACAATTATAGGTACTGGGTTGGCAGCATTTAGATACTGGATAACCTATGGTAGGCACAGCCTGGCTAATGGCAGGACAATCCGAAATGTCAGAAAAAAATGTGCTACATATTCCAGCAATTTAAACCACTGTGAGGTATCATGTTCACTGCTGTTAAAAGTAATTTTCGTAGATGTGATTCTTCTGTCTTCTACTCGATTTGTATAGAAATTCTGACATGAAAAATTGGGGGTTTTTTAATACTCTCCACAGTGGATATTCCCTTCCTACCCTCCTTTTTTTTGGTTCTCATTATCACCCTGTATGCTAGAGATTTGCTGATAAGAAGCACATCTATTAAAAAAAAGTCTTGGAGAAAAAAAGGTTAATCTGAATTCAATTTATAAGTATTCAATTCAAAACGCAATACTTTGAAATTTAAAAGGAACACTTCAAATTCTGATTAATGTCTTCTTTACAAAAAACTTTCAGACACCATATTATTTTGCATTAAGAAGTTTTTGGAGTTTTTAAATAATATAATTCATTCAAAACATAACTTTTTTGAAAATTACCTAATTTAAAAGGAAAAATAGTTAAATCAAGTAGCTAAAAATGTTTTAAAGAATGAATTGACACAATATGTCTCAATTCAGGTGTGAGAAAATTGTTTCCGCTGATCCTGAAACGATCTTTTCCTTTTCTTTATTTTTCAGTCCTGGCTTCAAACTGAGTGTAATTTTTTTTCTTCCTCTTCCACTATATTGTGCTTCTCTGATTTTCCAAACTGCAGCAGGGGAGCTACCCAAAGAATATTTATTTGAGCAAGCTATTAGGCAAAGAGAAGAAAATGGTAAAAAGCTGAAATAACTCCAGACACAACAAAATTACGTTGTTATTCCTGCCCAGGGATTTTTAAATTTCATATCAATACTTTCTTAAATGTAGTAATTATCTCTCTGAGGTAACAATGGGAATGCTACACATAAGTAAATTTTAAAATCTGCTTCTGTTGTATCTAAGCATGGTAGCAGATGCCCTTTACTTCAGTCATCAGATTTCCTGATCAGAAAGTGAGCAATTCCACCACATTTCTCACGCACATTTCCTGTACAGAAAAGTTTTAAAGGGCTTGACATATCTTCAGTGCACTGAAATCACTGTGCACACATGGTAGAGTTGATTTGCACACATATACAATCAAATTATTTTCGGAAAAAGTAGCAGACTATTATATATGAAACCTGGGGACCTGATATTGTTGTTTATGAGGAATCATACTTTTAGCAGGATTTGTTAAGAGTCATCTGGAATGATTGTGGTAGACACACTCTACAGCACACTTAATTAGAACCAAAGTCATACCCTTTGTTTGTTCTCATTACTGAACCATAATACTAAGAGCAAAGGACTGCCTGAAAGAAGGGCTGGATGGCATTAGAAGTCCTGACAGACAATAAAGCTTCTATATGGCCTGAGCAGCTGGAGAACATTAAAAAGTGTTAAAGCCAGGCAAGAAGGACTGTGAAACCAACTATGAGTTGTGCACTTAACGTAAAAAGCAGGAAAGGCAACGTGAGATTTATATGAGAGAACAAAAAAGATTGGCAGTTTGCAAATTATGTAAGGGTAAGGACCAATCTTACTATTTTCGAAAACTGAGATTACCTTAGCATACTAGATTGCAACTGCAATCGGAGAACAAAAAATCAGGAAGAAACTGTTGAAAAAATACTTAATAAGCCATCAGGAAGCCAATAGGAATCTGCTAAATAGAGAAAGTTGCCCAGTTGCAACTTTAATTTACACAATTGATTTACAGATTACAATCTGACATGATAGACAATTCAAAATTATGCTAGAATAACACCTAAACAGAAAATCTGTGAAGCCCAAAAGTCAAAGTCCATACAAACAGCACATGGAACTACACCTGCTATGACAATGCCAACAAAACCAGTGCTTTTCTATGTAAAAGCAGACAACCCACTCACCTTGTGCTTGATAAACATTATTCCCACCCCCATCACTCAGAGTCCTAAACCAGTATGTGTCATCAAATCTCTTTTCATTGATCTTCCAAGGAGTATCTACCTCCTCCTCTAAATCTGTTTTTTCATCTCTCAGTCTTGCCAACAGCCACACAAAAAATATTTCTTATCTACTTCATGAATCTCAATTGGTTTATGGTAAATATACTGTTTTAATTTTCTCTTAAATTGCATCCTTTCAGTAATTTCAACTCACACAATTCCCCACAAATGGAACATTTTTTTGTATTATGGCTATCTTGGTAATTGTAACTGCACAAGGACCAACAGCCTGTCAGCCAAATACACAGGAGAAAACTTTATTGTGCTAATGGTTGAAACGATGCAATCAAGATCTATTTTGTAATGGGTCATTTCCATTATCACTCTTATAACTGAAGTGAGACTCAGCTCCAGTGTACCCGCAAAATATTGAGTCAGGTCATGGAAACCAATCAGCTTGACAGAGCAGGAAGAAATCACAATTTGCAAAACACTGTGCTCCAGTTTGGACACATGGAAACCTCCATATGAATAGCTGACCATGTTTTTAAGGAAAAACATCCCAACCATGTTGTACAGATGCCTGTCATAAAGGTGACATAAAACTTGGAGGGTGGGATACATATGGAAGGAGCTCTTGCTCCAAGGGTACAACATATCACCAAATGCTTTCTGGACATGGAGAAAAATCCTTTTCAGGAGCCCTGCACAAACACCTTATCCACTTGATCCCACAAGAAATGAAAGTCTTAAAGTGAAATATTTTTGCTTATTATTTCTTTATATAAACACATTGTTTTAAAAAAATTTACCAGTCCACGGTTTTTCAAGGTGTTTACCTTCAAAATAAAACATCCTTGCAGCCTCAGAGGATAGAGCAAAATGTCCTAAAGTCCATAATATTGTTCTACACAGCAATCTACTGAACAGGGCACACATTTTTGTGATGCTTATGAGCTTCTCTTAAGCATCCCTTGTCTCCAACACCAAAACGGTTTTAATTCCTAGGGATACTTAAGATAATATGAAGCACTCCCTTTTTCTTTTATTTCAATTTCTTTACTTAAAAAGAGGAAAAATAGAAAACTGTTTAAATAATTTACTTCCTTTTCCATCAGGAATACATTCAGCTTTTTAGGCAGCAATCAAAGTATTAAAGCAAACAGTATCCTCCAAAAGACTTGTAAGGTCATGAGTGGAATGGGGGTAAGATTAGAGAGGACAATCTTTCCCCTCAGTCCCCACCACAACTTTTACTGCAATATCATATTCTGTGTAAAAAAAGTATCATATTCTGTGTCACTTTAGTTTCTGTATATACACACTAGGGAAAATTGCAATGATAGACATACATTTGTATCAATCAGTTCAGGCATGTTAAAAAATAGAACTCTAAACACACACAAGCATATAAACACACACAAGTTCACATAAATACAATTCATGTGAAATCATTCTCAAAATCCATCTGTAATTAAAATTCTTCAAAGTAGTCTAATGTCCTCTATTGTACACTTACAGCAAAAAAAAAAAAAAAAGGTAGTCCTGTATAAGAATCTTTAAAATAGATTTCCCTCTTTGAGAGGGGGAAATATAATTAAGCCACATTTCCTACATGACAGAATCAGAAACTGATGTGTATTTTCTTTACTTGTACTCGGGTTTCACGCCTTAGCATTCCCAGGTGTACTAAATCTTTAAGTTACAGAAATCACTATTTCCCCACTTTTCCTACTACTACTCTGTTATTCTTGCCCTGGTCCATCAAGTCGTAAAAGCAACTGTCACTTTCCATGTTGAGATTGTATTTCTACTGTTTTCCTTCCTAGAATGCATTAGAAAATCACAAATATATTAACTCTGTTCAAAAGGTTGACTTCTAAACCAAAACTGATGAAAGGCAGCAAATTTTCTAGCAGGTACTAACATCTTAAGAAGGAATATGTTATTGCTATTTCTCCAGACTTAGTGAATCAATTCAGTCCACAACTGAAATCCTGATGGTCTCAGTGAGGACGACACGATTATGGGCAAGTCCCTTAGCCTCAAAGGGTTTAGCAAGGAAAAAACAAAATCCCTGGCTCTAAACATGTTATAAGATACACAAATGTATGTCATACTTGCAGTGTGACACATATGTGACACCAGTGGTGTTTTGCACCTTATAGTAAAAACAATATTGTGATCATTCTACCTACTCCAGATCAACCAAATGCAGACAGAGAAGCAAACTCCTAATAACTGGCTTTGCAGGTAATCATCCTTAGATGTTTGCAGTGCATAGCCTATGATAAAACTCATTAATTCCATTCAGTGAAGACATGCTCCGTGAAACAAGGACAGGCCAATGTCAGAAAATCCCCAAGAAAAAGACTGTTAAAATACCGGTTTCTAACACTCTTTTCTGAGCAAATAGCTAGCAGAAGATAAGCCTCTGAAGAGATGAGCACTGTGACAAGACTCAGAGAAATGTGACATTTGAATGTCTTCTCAAAGTTCATTCAGACTATGCAAACCCCTTCTATTTAAACAGTTTGTTCCAAAGTGAACCTCACCACAGACAAGGTGTCTGGCAAACAAGACCTTCCATTTTCTTTGCCTACAATTAATTAGATTTTAGTAGCAAGTAAATTGCAGTAAGCACTTTCAAAATTCAGAGTACTTGCACTAATCATGGAATCCTAAATAAAATATATGAAATAAAAAGGAAAATTTCTCTCTTAAAAGATTCATGGGCTGGTTTTTTTTCCAACTGGAAATCTAGTTTAGGGTACAAGTCTAAAAGCAGTTGCATTGCTCAGCTGAGTAAAACAACCTGTAGTTGTTGGTAAAGAGAATTAAGATCTTGAGGTATGTCAGGATTATACATTTGTATCAGTAAAAGATAGCTAAAAAAACCTTTTCTACTTGAACAGTGAATCTGGTAGCAATAAATTCAATACATTCTTCCTAAGCCGTTTTTACCTGTAGCTGGAGAGCCACCCAAATTAGAACTGTGAAATAATCTGTCTTTTTGTGTTTTTTTGTTTTTTAATAAAGGATCATACCTGTCCTAGTTACAGCTAGAATAGAGTAAATTTGCTTCCTAGTGGCAGGTAGAGTGCTGGGTTTTCCATTTAGTATGAGACTAATGCTGAAAACACACTGATTTTAGTTGTTGCTAAAGAGTGCTGACGTTAAGTCAAGGACTTTTCAGACTCCTAATGCAAAAAAACTGGGAGGGACAATAGTGGGGCAGCAGACTCAAACTACCCCAAGGGATAATCCGTAACATAGAATATCATGCACAGGATATCAGCTTGGAGGAGTTGACTGGGAGGTGCTGACCGCTGCTTGAGGACAAGCTGAGCATTAGTCAGTGGGTGATGAGCAACTGTATTGTGCATCACTTGTCTTTCTTGGGTTTTACTTTTCTCTCTACCTCTTTTTGTTGTTTCTCTTTCATTACTAGTATTAATATATTTTATTATAATTTGATTATTAAAATGTTTCTTAGCCCACAGGTTTTACCTTTTTCCAGTTCTCCTCCCTATCCCACTGGGGGCTGGGGTGTGAGCAAGCAGCTGTGTGGTGTGTAGTTGGCAGCTGGGGTTCAACCAGGACTGGTAGTGAAGGGTAAATTACTGGCAGAAGGAAGTAGCTAGGAACAAGCTAGTAGACAAAGCAGTAGCAAATAAAGGTTTGATTGACTGATGAAGGTCCATGTGAACATCAACCAGTGTAATTCAGTGTGGCTGAATAAAAGATTACAAGACACTCACACCCACTGGGACTCAACTGAATACACTAGAATTTCTTTACTAGAAATGTGATGCTTGTTTTTTGTATGTTTTAGAAATATTATTATAGAATCATAGAATGGTTTGTGTTGGAAAGAAACTTTAATGACCATCTATCTAGTCCATTCCTCTGGAAGCCCAGTAGCAAGGAATGTTTGATACTGCCTTTTTCTAAAGAGAGAAGACCATGGTCAACACCATGCCTTAATCAGTATTATGGAAAACAAATTCATAAAAATATAAATTATTTATTATGTTTTTCCATTTCCTGAGTTGACTTTCTTTCAAAAGGCTGAAGCTGGATTTATATAAATCCTTTACCTCCTACTATGAAACTGGCTTCCATTTTGTAAGGATAAATCACCAATAGACAGAATATGAGATAATAAGACCTTTCCAGTGACCAACAGCTAAAAAATTAGTTAATAGAAAATTACTTACGTGAACCATTATTCAGTGTGTCTCTTCATTCTTTAAGCTAAGACAGAACATGCTGATAAGCAGCTGTTCTTCCCTCCTGTTAATATGGATAGTGGTACAATATTTAACTTTTCATTACCCAATACTGTATTTGTATAATAGGATCTACAGCATAAATCAGATTTGCCATGCTACATGTTTGTAGTTTGGTTTTGGGGTTTTTTCCCTTAAGCAAGTTAAATTCTATGGTGAAAAAAAATCAACACAGGTGCTTTTAAGGCAGAAAGAAAATTAACCTTAAATCAAGCCCTGAAATCCACAATTAAGGTACCTAAAAAACTCAAGTTTAGTAACAGTAAGGAGTATTAAATTACTATGGCAGCAGCTACTAAGTTTCAAATGCTAGGCCAAATACTCACCTGTCCAAAAAGGGATATCAGGCAACTATTTTTAAAATCTTTGTCACATTGCAATACCATTAATTACCATCCACTTGCATAGATATTCTTCATTCCTATAAACTAGGAAACGGATTACCCATACTTGCCCAATTAGTCATCTGTCCAAAGGGAAATGAACACAGATCCCGTGTTAGCACCTTACTGAAGAACACAAACTGTGGATGTATGGCTAACTGTCAATGCCCATCCTCGCTAAAGACATGAGGGACTCATCCATCCTCACTAAAGACATAAGGAACAAACAACGGTTTAAGGTGTTATCAAATCATACAATCATACACTGCCATATAAGCACACATATGCAGTGTAAAAATAGTCTAGGTGAAACAAACATTATTCATATCACCACGTTAAATTTTAAATTTAAGAATAGTAATATCTAGGAAGTATTTATTTTTATTAATGAGAACTCTCTACAACAGGTAAGATTGACAGAAACTGGAGCCCAAGGTGGCAGACACCTGGTGATCCAGAAAAGTGTCCAGTCATCTAACTGTTCAAGAAGCTTTTCTTTTATCTCAGTATTTTGAGATACTGTAGGAACTAAAAATAGTCTTACGTGGTGGTAATGGCAGATTTTTAGAGAATTTTGTTTTCATTATTATATCTCACTATTTTCATATAGCCAGAATTCAAATGTACTGTACAACACTGCTTCTTCATTCTTGTCCTATATCAAGAAAGTAGTGTGGAGATCTCAGTTTTAAATCCTTAACTTTGTTGGAATGAAAATATCTTAAAGCATTAATCTCTCCCCTATTTTCTTTTCCATCCAGGTCTAACCCTTCCTTCCTTGTTTCCAAGATACCATTAATATGCTTTGCTATGAGCTCTTCATATTCCAAACGCAGTCCTCTCCAAGTTGCCTGCATCTCTGCACTGCACTGCCAGCAAGGGGATTTTATGAGACCCTATTGCCATCACTGCCAGATGAAGCCCAACTGTCCCATAACTCTTCCATAAAAACCAACAGATTTGACTCCCCTGCAACAGCAAAATACTTCTTGTTTTTCTATAGAATCTTGTCTCCTGAAACTCCCTACGTGCTTCTAAATGCTGCGCTGCCTAATCACTTATATATTTTTTACCTATGTGTGTGTTTTCCTTTACTTGTAGCAGTTTTAATTTATCTTCACGCAGTTTTGTATATTTACTTCTTAGGTCATTTCTCCCCAGGAGTCATGAAAATGTTACATTTGAATACTGTCTTCCCAAGCATCCAACAGTCCTCCCAAGATGTTATCATGCACAAATATATTCATTATTACTTTGCACACATCCTTAATGAAAATACCAAATCAAAGGAATAAGAAATCCTTCTGATCTAAAAATTGTCAGTAATAAACTTTTTACCACCATGTTGACGAGGCACAAAAACCACAAATTAGTGTCTCACTGTGCTAAACACTATGCAACAAACCAGCAGCCCTTGGAACAAAGCATTTATTGATAGATATACACCAAGACAACAAATGGATACAGCTCAACAGGCAAAAAAGATATTTGAAACTATAATTAATTTTTTTTGTATCTCAGCACATCTGAGATAACAGAATTCACACATACAGAACAGAAACCCAGGAGAACCCATTGTGTGAACTCACAGCGTATGTGTTGCCACACTGCACTGGCCTATACATACTACTCTTTTTTTGTGGAAAAACTTCTAAGGAAATGTGCTTTATATTCACAAATGGAGAATTCAGGTGGGAGACTGAGACCCAGTAGTTATGTAACAGAAACAAAAACATATTTTGTGTGACAGAGGGCACAACTCTGGTGATGTAGATACCCCTGAATCTGTGAGTCAAAAACATCACACTGATGGACAGATATTGCATAGTATGTTATCTTGTAGGTGGCTATACACTCTTCTGCCTCTGGTCAATTCAAATTTGCCATAGTAAGGCTGTTGTTCTTGACACCTGAAATGTCAGAGGAAAGTTTGTGCACATGGTGATGTTTATATATACACCCAAGTTGCGCCTCAATTTCCAGCACAGAAACTGCTGCTGGAGGGAGAAGTACCATAAATCAACTTCAGAACAGTGAGAAATTATTCCCAGTACCTGAGTGTACATTTTTCAGCCGTGTACAAGCTTGGAACAAAACAGTAGGTTTAATAGATTCAAAAGATACAATATTTATAACCTGTTAGACTTACAACATATGATGCAAAGAAAAGGGTTTTTTCCCTTTGTGACAGAAAAAAACCACAAAAAGCCCTATTCAAAGTTCTTTGCTATCTGACAATTAAAGTCTATGATCACTATGTTTAACATAATGTATTACGGTTTTATTTCTTATGGTTTTGTTTGGTGGGGGTTTTCTGGGGGTGTTTGTGTTATTTGTTTGGTGGGTTTTTTTCTCTTGGTTTGTGGGGTTGGAGTTTTTCGCTTGCTTTATAAGTATTCCCAGTGACCACTCAATCGGCAGACTGAAAACACTCTGAAGCACCACATGGTTGAGACTGGAAGTCACCTCTGGAGATCATCTAAATTCAACTGCTCTGCTCAAGGGGGATCACATCCAGGTAGTTTTCCAGTATCTCCAAGAATATTGTACAACCTCTCTGAGCAACATATTGGGGAATCAATCACCACACAGAAGCTTTTCCTTTTACAAAAATTGGAATTCCACTTTCTCAAATTTGTGCCCATTTCCTCTAGCCCTTTCACTGGGAACCACTTGCAAGAGTCTGATTCACCTGTTTTCCCTCCCATCAAGTATTTACATGTATTGTTAAGGTGCTGCATAAGGAACTGTTAAGAAATTTGACAATTTTCATTGAATGCAGGAGTGATATACAGAAAAAAACCACAGCACGGCAGGCTTATTAAAAAACTAAAAAACCAAACATTGCCCCCATAATGATCCTCTATTCTCAATTGTATACCATAAAATTAATTTCAATAAATAGAAAGTTCAGTGTTTGACACTGTGTTTGGTGGTTATGAAACCAAACTCTTCCTGCAAGTGCCCTTCTTTATAAAAAGCTGCATTATGTTCAGGTGGCTGGTTGTTTGGGTGGTTTTTTCAGGGATTTTTTTTTTGTCTCATTTGAGCTTTATATGATAGAAACACTGGAGGAGGATTTAAAAAAAAAAATCATATGGTTTTTTTTCCCACATTACCAAGTACACCCACGTGAAGCAATTTTAACACATTTTCCTAAGCAGGTCTGTGTGACTTGAGGATCTCTGTGAGAGATCTGATCAGATGAAAGAGGAAATGTCCAGCACCTATGCTGGCTTTAGGTTGTGTAGCACCGACCTTTCTCACACAATGAGATGTGTGAACGTTCCAGATACACGGGGTAGGCACAGGGCTATTGCAGCCTTCAAAATTTGCCATTTTAGATACTAAAACACATACAGGAGATCCCGTTCCTTCATCCAGCACCTCTGATAATCTCGTGCTCCGAGAGATGATCCCAGCATGACACCTAGTGGCAGCAGCATTTTTAACCCCGTCAGTGCCTTTTCAGAAGGTTCCTTACTGCTTCCAAAAGATTAACACCTATTCTTAAATTTGTTCTAATGTACCTAAAACATCTTGAATCCACGAAAGAAGCAAAAGCCAGAGTATTCTCAAAATCATGAAATCGCTTTGTTTTCTCACCTCCAAGCCAGAATTTACTGAGACATATCAGGACCCTTTCTAAACTACTGATTGCTGGAGACAACCAAATATCCAGTTACTATTTATTCCTTCATAACATTTTTAAATTGTGCTTCTGATAAAACTCTCAGGAACAGGAATTGCTCAACTAAATGGTCTTAATAAGGCTGTAATACCCTTTTCATGCTGAGGTTTAATAGTAAAAAGTTACTGCTTTGCTTCCATAACTAAACATGAGGTCTATGAAAATATTTAAGCAACTAACTCCCCCTGTCTCACTAATTCAGGAGATCCTGACATGCAGCCTGAAATATATCACACTGTTGTATGTATATAAACTACAATTTATAGAGATGGGTCTTACAGGTGTTATGTCTAGCATAATATGTGCTAGAGAGATTAATGATAATGGCCAGATTATACACACTCACTCAAGGTTGTAACCTTTTAAACAACAACCATAATATTGCCTTGTGTGGTCCAATATCTGCTCTGTTCCCCAACTGGTATTTTGATATTAATTTTTAATCCTCTCTTTGACAAATAATTTATAGAGCAAATATGATAATACTTATCTCTAAGATTAGTATAAGTTCAGAATGACCACAAATGATTAGAAGGGAAATAAAGTTTTACCCATAAATGGTAGGCCGCTATTATTTGACATATGTGCTCCCTAATTGTGCTGCCTGTTGTACTGCATTTACATGGCAAGGTTTTGGTAGAGAGGGTTCTACTGGGATGTTGTCTGTGGGAAGCTTCACCGATGCCTGACAGTCAACTCCAGCCAGATCCAAGATGGACACACCACTGGCCAAGGCTGAGCCCATTGGCAACACTGGTAGCACCAGTGTGGTAACACATTTAAAGAAGGAGGAGAAGAAAAACAGATCAGAGACATAAGTGAACTTATGTCAGACAAAAGAGCTCTGCAGACACCCAGGGCAGTGAATAAAGAGGGGCAGGAGGTGCCCCAGACACCAGAGCAGAGACTCCCCTGCAGCCCACAGAGGTCCAAGGTGGAGCACATGGATGCACAAAGGAGACTGGGACCTCACGGGAAGTTCGTCCTCAAGCAGGCTCCTGGCAGGACTTGTGACCTGCGGGGAACCCATGCTGGAGCAGCAGGACTGCACCCCTTGGAAGGGATCCATACCAGAGCAACTGCAGCCTGTGGGAAGGACCCGTGTTGGAGAAGTTCACGGAGGACTGCCTCCTCTGGGAGGAAACCCAGGCTGGAGCAGGGAAGTGTGAGGAGTCCTTCCTTGGAGGAGGAGAGGAAACAAGTGGTGAAGTGACCTCTGCCCCCATTCCCTGTCTCCCTGCACTGCAGGAGAGGAGGAGGCAGACCATTTGAGAATAGGGGAAGGTATTTTAAGATTTTATTTTATTTTCATTACCCCACTCTGAATTTGGTTGGCAATAAGTTTGGTTAAAGTACCCAAGTCAAGTCTGTTCTGCTCATGACAGTAATTTGTGAGTGATCTCTCCCTGTCCTTAACTCAACTCATGAGCCTCTCATTCTATTTTCTCTCCCCTGTGCAGCTGAAGAGAGGAGTGACAGAGTGACGTTGAGAACACCCAATGTCCAGTCAGAGTCAATGCCCCACACCTATGATCGGAGCACTGTTGCTCCCCTCAGCTACATGGACAAGCAACAGGCTGTTGCAGAGATAATTTCCTTGTCCTTCAAATAAAATTAAAAAAAAAAAAATTAAAAAGGACAACAGTAACAACAACAAAAAAAACCCCCTCCAACAAACTACAGCAGCACTAAAGCAAGACTCATTAATTTCATTAAATTTCCAGGTGAGAAGATGATCTCATAATAATATCACTCTCTCTCCAGCAGGCCAGTACTTAATATAGAAAAACAATTTCAAATAACACACTTTTAAATTTAGGGAAATGCATTTTTAGATTGCAGTGTTGTCCTTGAGGCTTAGTGTTCCTTATTAATATAAGCAAATAAGCTTACAGAGTAAAAAGAAAAAAATAAACTAAAAATATTTCTTTAAAAACCGCACTTTCTTATTTTCTTTATTACTCTTTATCAACCCCCCAAATATTAAACCACTAAATCCATAAAATAAGCCTTTTTTTGACGTCTTGTTTTATTTTTGTTTGGAGGTAATGGGGGGGGGGGACAGAATGTGGGTATGTGGAGGTGGTGGTATTTTTTTTTTTCTTAGAACATTAGAATTACAAATCTCTTACAAATATCAGCACACAATTGCCTGTAACAGCCTTATTTATCCTAATTTGTGACATGTAGGAGTAACAGGTTCAGAGGAACCCGGTGCCTCATCAGGCTGGTTGGATTCTGGAGTTAATGTGGCTTCATTGTCTAGGTAGTGAAGGAGAGTGTTGCCTTCCAGGGCATCACATCCATGGATACACACCTTTCTACAGTCTATGAGGAAAGCAGGAACACAGTTTGGTAATGGTCTTGTGATGCACAAAACCAGAAAACCCTTGGTATCATAAAGACTTTTCAGTCTCACAAAGAAAGGCACAAAAAACTTCAACAGCTGGAAGTAGTAGTCAGTAAAATTCTAACCTTAAAAAAAGTAACAATGCAAATCAGTGGTAGCAGCAAGTGAAACTACATTGAGATGGATTCCTGGAGAAATAACAAACCCTTTCCAATGAGTCTTTAAGGGAAGATTGGCTGTCCTTCTAAACAAGTTGCTACAATGTTAGGCATAAAATATACAATCACTAAAAAATTCTATAAACTGCAACAAGGATGGGATATCAAAAAGCAGTTTTAATCATAAGAAAAAATTATATTCCAGAACAGACTTTCAGCAGGAAGACTGATGACTCATCTTCTTATTTCATAAATACAAAAATTATTTTCAAGCAAGCTTATTATCCAAGACCAAGACCTGATCTTCCTGACTCAAAAGATCCCCTTCTTGTCATATGCCAATCATGTTAAATTTATTAATTTACTTTTCTTGATAAATTACAGAAAGCAGTAATTATTAGGAAGGACTAATTTTGCTGTTGTTATGAATACTGAAAAAATTCCTTGAGGCTCAAACAGGTATCAAAACCCCCAGTGTGAAATACTCTTCACAAGCAGCATCTGCTTGGAAAGTACACAGACTACCTAAAAAAAAAAAAAAAAGAAAAAAAAAGAAAAAAAAATTAACAGGAACTGAGAGCAGAAACACATATACCAGGAGTAAAAAAACAGCAATAAAAATTTTTTGCTTTAGGTCACATATTAAGAATATGAGAACAGTTATATGTACTCTTTGTCGTATCTCTTAACTTATATGTACTCTTTGTCCTATCTCTTAACAGCGACCAATAACCAATGTCTAAAGAAAAAATACCCCAAAACTTGAATGATTGCTCCCCTGTATGTTCATTGCCTCCAACCAAGAAAGTGGAAAGAGGAAGCAGAATCCAAATCTTTTCATTTTTGATCCAACAAAATAGAGCACAAGATCTGCATGGTGCACAATGGGTTTTGGCTTTTTTTTAGAAAAGATCAAGTATACATATATATATATGTGTAGAAAAAGTCATATATAGAGTATTTTCTTTTTGGTAAGACAAAAATGTTAAAATGGGATAATTAATGAAAAAATAATTTTCAAGAAATTGTCTATTACCACCACTTAAGACTATTTTTAGCTCAATACTTGAGCTGGTTAACTCTCTTATAAGCTCAGCTAATTTCTTTAATTGTCTATTTTTAAATTATAATTTTAGCAAACTACTGAGCTGGCAAAGAGATACCTACTCAGATCAATTCCTTTTACTTCAAGTTAATGCCAAGTCATTTTACCATTTGGACATTTACTTCTAACAAATGAGTCGCCACCACCAAAATACTTAATTGGTGTCACATTAAGAATTGCTTGAAGAGCAAAATAAATGTCCGTTTTTCACAAGTCTCTAAGCACGATATGAGCAGTAAGTCCCATTTTCAGAAGGCACTGTTCATCTCAGTTAATTGAAGCTTAAAAGCGTAGGCAGGCATCTTAAGTATGATAAGCTTAATGAACTTAACATGAACATTTGAGCTGTGTCACAGGAACTAATAAAACTCATGTTCTTAAAACCAGCCAAAAGACTTCTCTCCAACCTATCAGGACTCATAATAAACTTTCAGAAGATTCCATTAATGTCCCTTTACCATCAGTGAGCAATTAGCAGCTTCACAACTCAGCCAGTTAAAAACAACAGGACAACATTCTAACTGCTTCAGATACTTAAAACTTCAAACCATATTACTTGATTATTTAAGCTAAAATGACTGACTTTCAGTTCAGTGGATAAGGACCCCGTCCCCTAAATGATGTTCTGCTGACTGTGATTTTGGGATGCAGCACCTACCACAATTCCAGAGCAGAGAGTGTGGGACTCCAATAGTACCTGTTCCAGCCATGGCAGATGAACTTACCTCAAAAGGCCACCAGCACTGACAAAACTTCTTTAATTAACATATCAAAATGTATTTTAGATGCCAAAGAATATGAGCTTTCATTTCAAACCTAAGAACTGAGTAAAAAGAAAATCAATTTTATATACTTTCATATACTTTACAGTTACCATCTAGGGGAAAGGGTAAAAAAAGTTTCAGACAATCACATTAGTTATTTCAGTATACTTAATACAGGGACAATGCAGTTGAATTTTCGTGCTTCACAGCAGAAACTAAACATGAGCTTCAGTAAGAAATTTTTCCAAGATGAGTAACTCCCTGTCTTGGAGTGGTCTGTACATTCTGTGAAACATCAGATATTGTTTGGCCTCAAGAAAAAATAGACAGATATGTCACTAGTCTGACAAAATAGGGAAGTTCCTGGATATGCTCCTAACTTAAATCTGGTTGAGTGACCATAAACAGGAGAGGACTTGCCATTGTTTCTTTCTCCCATTGCCTTGGGCAGCATGGAACAGGGGAAGGAATAACTGATGAGGTTTTTTTGAGGTAAGCTTGTTTCAATCAAACTTCACTGTTGTTACCTTAGAGAGCTTCAGTAGACAGAAATTGCTGATCTCATTTACGAGTGACTTTTCAGATCATGAAGGAGGACATTGTCGGCACAGTGACACAAAGGAAGATTGAATTGTTATAGCCCCGTTAAATCTGGCTTCAAGAAAAAAGGGTCATCACCAAATCCCACTGAGGTGACTTTGTACCAGTACATGTCACTGCACCGTAAATGCAGGTCTGGATCATTTAGATGTGGCATTGTATAAGTCATCCAATAAAGTTCTGCATGTTCTACAATATATGGCTGTTAATAGTAAGAGCCAAGCTTTGCAAACACTCTTAAAAGCCAGACTGGTATTTTCTATATTTATAGACAGCAACAATGAAATCACCATATTCTTAAAGCATTTTCATTCTCAGGTAAGGCACTGAGGCAACATTAAAGACAAAAGCTTAATAGAAGTAATTATTAATAATGAGATATAAACATTTTAAAGTCAGCCTTTTGATCCATGTAATATAGTAGTCATTAATAGATAGGAATGAAATTATTAGCTTAATTTATTAGCATCTTTAATGAGATTATTTTTCTGACTTGAGATAGCAGATACACATTAAAACACTTCAAAGGTGAATTGTTTTGCCATGATCATTTGCTCAGAGTAGGAGGTTTATTAAGTTTGCATAGCATATGCTGTGAAGATAGAGTAGTGTACAACCTCTGTTAGAAAGTTCAGATACGAAAATGACAAAGTGGAGAATTAGAGTGAGTGTGAATATGAGCAACTTTGGCCAGTTGTGACATTTAATCTGAAATTTCAATATTATCCTCCTCTTTGGGTTTAATATCTCCTGAAAGTAGAGAATATTTTATATTTTAAACCCAGAATTGGGATAACCTCAGAGCTGTAAAGAGATTAAAAACCCAGAGCTCATGAAAAAGATGCTGGAACCACTGAGGTATCACAACCTTGCCACTGCTTACTAAGGAGCTGAGGGGCCCAGACCTGAGACCCTGGTCTATGGGGAATGTCTCCATGCTTCTTAGACCTGCCAGATGACAAGACCATGAGGACCCAGACTCAGGACAGCCAGAGAACCTGCTGCAGAAGCAAGATCCAGGATCCCTGCTCACAGCCGAATTCTGAGACTGCTGGGTGCACCTGCCAGTGCAACAGGTCCGAGATCAGAAAAGGTTTGATAAGAAATGAGAAAACACATAATACTACATTAAGGGACCTGCTTTATGGTTTTCTCACCACCAGTGTCCTAAATAGCCTAGTGTTCATCTGGGACCTTAAAAGCCTTGAAAGACCTTACATGGATTTCCAGACTAAAGAGTCCTGACATCCCAACAGACTAATTCTTTTAGTCCTTCCCCCAACCCAGAAATATTGAAGTCTGGCAAGTTCCAGAGCTGGAATCAGTCCAGGCAGCAGAGCTGTCTGCACCTTCTGACCCTGCTCTTTACCAGGTGGGAAGCAAACCAAACACATCTCATGGCATTATTTAAATCATAAATTCAACAAACTCTGTATTTCCATGAAATACAAGAATCTGTAACTTCTTTCTAAAAGCCTTAACAGTGGAAAATTCTTAAAGTCAATAACAACCCTATTAAAAATCAGCATTCGGAAAAGATCAACACAATGACAATGAAAATTGGAGCCAAAGTCCCAGTTCAACAGAATAGGAACAAGAAGAATGTGGACAGAATACTTTTGGAGGAGAAGCTAAAGGAACATCCAGTTCCTGTAACTGTCTCAGAGAGGACAAAATGCTCTGGGGACAAGTTGCAGGAAACCTCACAGCTTGAAGAGAGTCTGGAAATACTCCAGGCCTACAGATGGGGACCTAGAAGCTACGGGGTTAAAGTCTAGAAGTAAAAAGCAGCCTCAGAGCCTACAGAAGCTACATCGAGAGAGTGACCCAATTTTACCAGAAAGAAAAGGAAACTAAAGATCCAAGAAAATCGATTTCTAGAAATTTTGAAGACACGGGGGGAGTCTATTGTAAAAATAATTGTTATGGTCCCTACATTTGGATGAAGAACATATTTGAGAAAAGCTTAAATACCGAAAATGTTATCCTTCCTGGGAATGTCAGCCAGGACTGTACTCTTGAGTTTAATTTTAGACTACCTGCACCATGCCCCACCAAGTACTCATGCTTTCTGTGCTTAAAGTCTGAAAGAACTATTTAACATCTGTGTTCAAAACAACAAGATCCAGATTAAAATTCAGGTAAATAATTCCATCCAAATAGATTTTGTTCACACCACCATTCAATATTATACTATTGAATTTATTCTTTCTTTGTTTTCTTTTCTGACAAGTATCTGCATGTCTGGATTTCAGACAGAACTGTGTGGGTTTTCATACAGGATTCATCACTATAGTAACCAAGAACAAATCACCAAGTGTGAGCGGTCTTCTGTTTCCCTCTTTTTTCTGTTTTTGGATTTTTTTACCTTTTAAACTGACAATGAAGTGGGACACAGTGAGATGGCTGAGATTCTCAGAAGCTTCCACAGAATTCAAGTGACATTTGGGATTATAAACCCTCTAGAATCCACCAGAAATCCTTGCATAAATAAAATTATGTAGGAACTTCCTGCAGTGTTTTAAGCCCATGACTACAATAGGAGTAAATGTTGTTTCTAATGATTTTATTCATAGGAACCACGGGGTAGATGAAAGGTTGTACTCGTGAGTTTTCTAGCCTCATCTTCCAGATGAAAATGTGGATGATTTTGAGATAAGTCACAAAGCATATGAAGGACCATTGATCACTGGTTAAACACATTATAAAAAGCCTGAGCCAAACAATTTGAATAAAATCCTGGGATAAATATTGCCTGTCCTTTGTAATCATTTTGAGAAAGCATTTTAAGCAAAACAGGAGCTCTTTTTTCCACAGACTTCTTTTTTTCCTAAATGCAATGTTCCTCAAGGCATATGCATAAATAGGCCACTGAAAATGAATACTGAAAACATATTCAAGAAAACGTATTAACTGAAAGATCATATCTGTATGTGTATATGTGTGTATGTATGTCTATAAATAAATTTGTAGTAAGATTCACTACGATCTCAGGCTCCTCTGCAAATTCCAGCTGAAGGCAACTGCCTAAGTTTCTCTCAATGTTGCCACAGAAAACTTTTATTTAGCATTTGTATTTATCTACCAGCAGTGTTCCTTATTTTGATTCTGTTGCTCTTAAAAAGAACTAAGAACATGAAAATTCTGTAAAATTACTGTAGAATGTATAATGCCATGAACAGAGCCCTTGTTTCACTTCCTTGCTAATCTCCTAATAACACACGTTGCGCTGAAGTGTTGGCGCGCGTTTCAGGAGTTTGCTGCAATCAGACACAGATTTCTAACTGTGGAATGCAGCTCTAGAAACACTGGACATAAATGGAATGACCAAAACTATGCTTAACAAACGACCCCCCGAGTCTGAATCATTGAAATCAATTTCAAAAATGAAAAACAGCATAGAGGAAATGTGTGTCTGATGATCAAATTTCAGCCACCAACTATTATCAGCTAACACTGCATATACACAGGTGTAGGGAAACGACATTTGAACAGTCATAATGACTAAGTTTCATCCTGAGTGAAAGTTAAATTGAACCTACTCATATAGTCATTAAACACAGCGGTTTGAAATGCAAATGTCACAAACTGCTTAATCCCATTATACAATTTCCACCCTTTACAAATTAGAATGTTTTCCTCCCGCAACCTTATCAGCACAGGAAAAATGTAGCAGGGTAGGAAGACTTGTACATTTACTTGTGCAGGCAAGTAAATCCAAAACAAGATGACTGCATTAGTACAAGGTATCATAAATACAGATACAGCAGTTCAGGTTCAGTTAATCTAGTCCAGTACTTTACCAAGCAACAAAATATTTTAGGAATTTCACTACTATTAGCTCACTTATAATGAAATTACTTTGCCATATCTGGTTACTTGAAGAAAGCTATTTGCATTCTGAAAAAAATCATCATATGCAACACCAGATCTTGCTTACAGGAATGAGCTCTCAAGTGGAATGACAGGATTCAGTAAAAACAGGACATACTGGGGCCTAATGAAGTGATAGCATAGCAGTAAAGCTACGGTGCTGTTTGTTCACAGCCTACAGGTTTGCACTAAGGAGTTGCTATAGAAATGTGGAGATAAAGTCCTACATTCAACTGCACCACTTTTCTCTCAGTTGTCTCGAATTTTTACACAAGCTAGCAATGAAAACTATGACACAAAAATACTATTTATGGTCAGTTTCATCAGATGAATTATGTAATAAATAGAAGGGAAATGAGGGAAAGCTGCACTGTTATTGATTTATTAAAGCTGAGGATGAAGTGAGCATTCTGCATAATCCAACTTTTGCCTGTCAGTACTTTGCCTTTATACTGAGCTCATTAATTTGTATTTAATGAAAGTTAAACTTGTAGTTGGTTAAGGCATATTTTCTAAAAGTCATAGAAGTGACATCAAAAGATAAGAAAATACACCTTCCATGACAGTTTATTTTAGCAGTTCACCATGTTCATTCATGTTAAAAAGTACCCATTTCTAATTTAAATTTGGCCGGCCTCAACCTTCTAGGGTAATTATCTTCTTTTATTTCCATATAAAATGAAAAAGCAGTTGTTCGCTTTCCCAGCTTGCTTAGAAAGCCCTACAGTATTTTGTAACAAGACATTTCTAACTGTAGGATAGTTCAGAATTAGTTTCTCCCCTCCTAGTAAAAATTTCTGACTCTCAACACACTGATTCTACTAACCGAAACAGAGATACAAAAGACTGAAATACAATGAATTGACAAAAAGAATGAAGAGTGATGAAGGACCCAAAATACACCCAAATATCACATAGAAAATACTTACTTGTCCAGCTGGCCAAGATGATTAACTACCAAATAAACTCTTCTTGGAATGAGCAGATATAGGGTAACTTAGTATCTAAAGCTTACATGAGATGGGCTCAGTCCTAAAAATGTCCCTTAAAAGAGTGTTTGAGAAGTAAAAAACAAGCAGCATACAAGTAAGTTTCAGAGCACATGAGGACATGAAGACAGAATAACCACTGCTTCCCTACTAAGAAAACTGTACACTTGTTGAAATGCCTTGCAAGGAACTGCTGAAAAAAGCAGAGTTAAGAGTCTGCATTCAGTTCCCCAAAGGCAGCAATTGGCTAAGATGACACTGGCTGATTAAAATGGATTCTCTACTTTATGCATAGCCAAGCTACAGAAAGAGGAGATTAGGATATAAGACTAATGGGGCAGAACAGCTAGAGTTATGAAAAAACTGTATGGCTGAATTATCACCCCAAGGACCAAGCCATAAGGATGAAGAGTTTGGGCACACTAAAAAGCCTGTATTCTGTTGTATGAGTTTAGAACCTTGTATTTGTGGAAAATACACCATCAGTATTTGTGGAATTAAAAACAAAAAAACAACTTATTTTCCTTAGTAGCCTCTTGGGGAAAAAAAAAATCAACAATCTTTACTTAGCATTAGAATATATAACAAGAAGAAATTAATGAAAACATTGACTCCATTAACAGCCATCCTGTTCTGGTAAATAAGAAGAATTGCACAAGAAAATCTCTGAAATATGGAAAATGTCAGATTAATAACCACCACCCCCTGAAAGAAAGTACCTATCTAATGAGGGATAGATCTAATTTCTGTCCACATTGACACCTGTCTTAGAAACAGATTCATGGATTCCTGATAACATTCTTTCAAACCAGTTTCCATAGCAACTGCCACCCCATACTCCTTTCCCTAAGGCACAAAATATCTAATAAAAAAATAATAATAGCAACAATAACAACAATACTATCTACTTCCACAATGTCTATCAGGAGAATAGGCTAGATTTCTGCTAAGAAACAAGGTTGACTCTTACAGTGGAGATTCAATCTATCACTAACACATTATAATGTAATTTTTATTATTTATTTTGTTTTGTGAAATGGAAAACACAAATATACAACTCTCTAGAATCAGAGTGAACTGTCCTTTCATTCAAACCATTTGCTGCTGGTGGTAATGAATTTCAGGAAGGAAAGCAGAGAAACATATAAAAGAGAAAAAGGGAACACAGCAAGAACAATCAAATAAGCTATAATTTTAACTTGTTGGTCAGGTTCTGTCCATTCTGAATTGATTTAGGCAGTCTTCCTGACAGGTGTTGAAAGAACTGGGAAAACCTGTTAACTTTTCAAGTAAGTGATGCCCACTATCAAGATCAGTGACACCTATTCTTTCTTTGGCAGTAGTGATAAAGGAGTGTAGTATTTTCTGGCTCTCAGAAAATTGCAGGAGAGTTGTAAAAGCAGATTTTTTGCTACAACTATTCCAACAGAGCATGAGAATTTAACTAAGTAATGCATCTGGTATAAAGCCTAGCCAAAATACCGGTGTATGATACCATAATAGTACCTTATATATCCTCTCTCTATTCCCTCATGGATTGTGCATGACTCATATATGCCTCACGATGACGGTAAAATTTCTGAAAACCTATGTAATTATTCTTTCACAGCAGATAGATTAAACAGATTTACATGCCTTATAATGTACCTATTAGTGAGCAGATATTCTTGAGTTATTCCAGAATCTGGTATTTTGATTATTGAAGCTATTACAAAAAAATATTTTCAAATATATTCTCAGGACAACATGCAGACCAACAGAATAACAGTAATGAGAATAGGTACATTTACACAGAGATCTAAATACCAAAATTCAATAAACAACCTCCACACACACCCCCATAATTTTTAATACGACTTAGCATTAGACAACGGGTTCAAATTTCTGATGAGCAGTGTAGTTTGCCTTGAAGTTGTAGATTCAGACATCTAGGGTCACGACATCTTGAGTGTGTAAAAGAAGCCTAGTTAGTGTGGAAGTGATCTTAGTACTACACAGTACTGCTGTTTTGGCCAGCACTGCTTGTATTCAGTCCATTCAATCCAAAGGCAGGCTGAGTAGTTTCAGATCTCTGTAGATAGATTTATACATTGAAAACACACACTGACATGGAGGTTTTCTGTTCTTATTAGAAAAGCATAACTGAAAAAAATGAAGTCTTGAAACAAATTTCAATTTCCTACAAGTAAGGGAACCAACAGTGAAATGATCTAAAAGGTGAAATAAAACCGTTCCCACAATCTCCTGTCCCCAAAATGCAGGGACTTAACCATCATGCTGTGAAATGTGCTTTTTGGAAAGAATTTGCAGTTGGTTTTTGAGAGAGAAAAATGCATATGCAGAGTAGTCTCTTCCACGCTTGTGACCAGTGAATCAGTTCTTGAGTATCGCCAGTAAGGGAGACTCCACAACCTCTCTGGACAGCCTGCTCTGGTGACTGGTCATATGCACAGTAAAAGTTCTTCCTCATATTCAGGTAGAACTGCCTGTGCATCAATTTCTGCCCATAGCCTCTTGTCCTATTGCTTGGCACTACTGAGAAGAGCCTGGATCCAACTTCTTGACACTCTCCCTTCAGATACTGACAGACATTTGCGAGGTCCCCTCTCAGTCTTTTGCTCTTGAGACTGAACAGGCCCAATTCCCTCAACCTTTCCTTGTAAGAGATGTTCCAGCTCCTCAACCATCTTTGTCACCCTCACTGGACCCGCTCCAGGAGCTCCATGTCTCTCTTGTCCTGAGGAGCCCAGAACTGGACACAGCACTCCAGCTGAGGCCTCACCAAGGCTGAGTAGAAGGTCAGGATCACCTACCTCAACCTGCCAGCAATGCTCTTCCCAATGCATCCCAGGATACCTTTAGCCTTCTTAACCAGACATTCTGATTCTAATCCCTGTGTACTTTAAATCATACAACTTCTTTGAAATATCACACAGTTAAAGCAGTACAGCATGTAATGCAAACCCTTAAGTAACTTTCCAAACATGCAGCCCCGATAACACTAAGGCTAAAATGTAACATTGCAAATTCTCTACTTAATCAGGTGTAGAGAAGAAAATTACAGAGAGCAGTGATAAAAAGTGGCAATGAGGGAGATGTAGTCTGAGGGAGTAACCTGGCAAACCCAGAACAGCACCCCTCTATGTGATTCCCTGCACACCATGACCATTTAAAAATTCAGAGGACCGAATTTGCATGTATAACCAAGGAAGCAACCATAAACGAGCCTTACAGTGATCCTGTTCCTTAGGAAAGTGTGAGCACGTCTAAAGCACAACGCTTCAGCTAGCAGACTGACCACATCAGTGTGTTGCTTGCTTTGAGGGCACAGTTACATTTTGTTCCAACAGGATGCAGCTATGGGTTTCTGACACTCAGTGCCACTCCAGAAGGCTAAGTCTAGGCTAGACATCTCCAGCACAACCACTTTAGAGAGGAGTAGATGCTGTGCTGAGTATCCCATTTCTTCTCCACCACTGACAACAGCACATATGCATGATTACACACACACATACAATAAACATGAGCTGCACTTTAACGTAGACTTTTGTTGGTATTGAGGCTTCTCATGATGTTGCAGATTTTCTCCCTGAGACTGCACTGGTTCCTCATGTTACATCTACACAAACTTAACACTGGTATCTGTGCAGTCTGAGTAAGTTTTGAAGTTACTAATCCTCTTTTTCTCCACAGTCTCCCTCCCCTAATTACTATGCAAGAAAGAAAAGAAGAGACTGAGATTAAAAGAAACAGGTTGTTTAAGGATTCACTTTCCAGACCTTCTCCAGCTTCTCTATACAAAAGCACTAACAGTGCCTGGATGCTTGCCTGTTCTTTCTCTACCACTGATTTATTATAAAGCCTTGGGTAATTTATATCCCTGTGACTTCTACTGTCTTCAAATGCAATATTAAAGTTAATATTAATGCTAATATTAAATGCTAATCCTCAATTCATACTAATATTAGTGCTTATATTAAAACTAAGACTTACACTCTTCTAATAGAAATTTACTTATCTGCTGTGAAGATATTTTAATAGTTAATAATGATTAAGACACAACAAAACTTCACTCTAAAATAGACAAAATTTGCAAGAAGTGATAATACGGCTCTCTTTTGTTATCTTTCTTGCGCTTGAACATCTTATTTCCTTAATAAGATAAAGTTCGCAGTGCCTTTTTCATAGTTCAGATACAATAAGAGAACAATAAAATTCACAACAGGCAGTAGTGCCATTTTTACTCCATTTTAACACCAAAGCAGTTATCTGTTCCAAGATCACTGTTATTTCTTCTTGAATAGATTCATTATCTCAGTTGTCCCATCAGCTACAGCAGAAGTTTATTGCTTTTAAAGCAAGAAAGGCAGAAACAATTTCCCTGTGCGGTTCATGAGAGACGCTGGGTTTTTATTTTAAAGCTCCTGCAGAAGGAAATGCAAGCGAGAGGGCAGACTGGTGGCTGTTCCGTGTGCCATTTCAGCTAGAAAAGATGCATGGCAGCTCTGTGCAGCTCCAGCCCCGTGTGCTGCATGCTCTCCTAATTGAAGGGAGCATCTCTCCAAGCTCCCGTGGCAGGCTGCCCGGGCGGGCGCGGGGCTGGCTCCTGGCAGGTGACGAAGTGCTCTCGCTCCCCGGCTCCCCAGCCTGCGAGAGAGGGCACTGCTGCTGCCGAGCGAGCCGGGGGAGAGCGGGGGGAGCACCGAGGAGAGCAGGGGGAAGAGCAAAATTCCAGCTGCACTTGCTCACATAAGAGCTCCCTGTTAAACAGCCTTGGAAACAGCCACAGCACCAAGTTCAGAGGAAGCCTGCACGGTGCCAAGTTGGCACCTGCTGGGGAGGAAAGGAAGCTGCTGGGGAAAAATAACTAGAAAGATAAAAGAGCGAGGAGTCACTAGAAAGAAGTTAAATATTTAAAAGAAGTATGGAAAATGGATATTAGGTGCTGCTTTTGCCCTAAAACTACAGTTTGGGAGGAAAACCTGGGTTATATAAAGAAGCTGAGAAAAACACAGCCAATACTGTCTCAGGCATTTGTCTTGCTGAAGTAAGTGAGCTGGGCAAAGCACAATTTGGTGGGCTGCTATGCAAGGCAGATGGAAGGTTAAACTACATTTCAGGAAACCATGCAAAGATGAACATGGTGTTCTCCACTTCATAAAAGAAAGTAATTTCACTGGGAAATTTATCTTTTGGCATAGGTATAAAACAGAATTAAAACTCTTCCTATTTATTAAAATATTTAAGATGTTTTCCCTAGTGCCCTAAACCAATTTAAGCACTGCTACTGCAATTTGCCTACTGAAAATTCACCAGCGATTACATAAGCATAGAGTACTTCTGGTCCTGCAGTCTCAGAGGTAACTCACATTACAAGAACTTTATCACAATGGTTTTTACTCTGGAACCCAAAAGCTTTATAATCATTAAAATTAAATACTAACATGTCACCACACACAAAAAAGTTACTTTAAGATATGTTTTTAAACAATTATTTGAACTAAATAAATACAACCTACTTTTTAAATAATATAAAACACACACCACAATTATCAAGACTTGCCACCTGTAACAACCCCACTGTAGGACAGAATAGGAGATGAGATTATACTAATGAGGTCAGCAGAAAATTGCAGTGTCAAGCTATGCCTCTAAACTTTAGCAACCCCTAACAGAGCAAGTTTAAGAATATTTGAAGCTGTATTCTAAGTATTCCACAATTACCATAATTTAGTAACGGTGATCATTTGGACATTTTGCTAATTTGATCTGCAGGGTGTTTTAGCCAACCTTGAAGCAGAAGAAACTTCTGATCTTTGGTGGATACAGCCACAAAAATCTGATTTTAAGTAGAAAATAAAACATGTTCTTTTTGCTCATGTTATTCTGCCTGACAGGATGCTTTTTCAATTATTTTGCTGGAATTTCCTAAATATTCTCCCTGCTTGGAGGCTTCTATCTGCTTGTTACCACTATCAACAAAATTGCTAATCTAGAATAAAGTAAAAAAAGTATGAACCCATGGTAATAGAAAATTTCTCTGAGGAGTTATTTTAAAATGGTGTTACTGTGCAGCCAAAACAAGCAATCTCATATGCATAAAAGGACAGTAAAGAATAGAGAAAAGGAGGGACTGGGAGTTATCAAAGGGACCACAGATGCAGACATAGGTATCAAATAAGTTTCAGGTAAGTGCTGTTTGAGTACATAGAAATCAATCAGCTAGGTATTGGCTAGTTTTGAGAATTCAACCTCATTTTCTCTTCATCTAAGACATGTTATAACAGTGAAACAGGGACACTTGGAAAAATCACCTAATGAATCATAAGTTTAAATGAGTTAGGAAAAACTTTTGCCTAAGTGAAGAAAACCTCTGCACAATTTTTCCTGCAAAAAGGGGCTATATCACAGCAGAAATTAAAGGGAATATAAATAGAGTGATAAAATGGCTGCTGCTGAGATGGAGGAACTGGTGGGAGAGGAGAAAGTCCAAGAGGAATTTGGCATTGTTCTCATAGCCCAAACTACCCAGTAATTTCATAGCAACAACAAAACCCCCTAGTTTGAAATGGTGGGAGGAAAGGTCCCTTAGTTTTGTAGAAGGAAAGGAGGTGGGAAGAAAGGGACACTCCCTTCATTCAGGATCTCAGAAGTGCCTTGTACGAAATGCACAATTCAAATTACTTGCAATTGAAGGTCAAACTTGGTGCCATGCATAAGCACAGTGTTCATGAAAACCTTTCATTGCTTTCAACAATGAAAAAATGCAAAAGTAATATATCTACTGAATTAAACCTGATGCATTTAAAAAATGGGATCCAATCTGTTTTCAATTTAATCATTCATTGCTCCTATTTTATTACACCAAAAGACACAACAAGCTTCAAATGCATTAACTTAGTTAAACAAAGCCTGATTTTATGATGCTAATGTCAGTCTTCACAGTTGAGTAAGTTCTTTTACATGTTATATGACTTGTCTACATTACCTCAGCCGACAGGTTTTTTTTATAGCTCTTTTTTCAGTATATATCAGGGTCCCTGATTCTACCACCCACAGCCATGTTGATCCAAACATTATCTGAAGTTAGGCATGGTTGTTTCACAAGCATCTCCTGCTCTGGAGGATGACACATGGTAACCTTCATGTTTGGAGCTGCTCACAGGAGAAATCCTGCCCAGCCCTCATGGAGAGCACATTTTATTCCTCATACATAGACGTTTAGCAGGTACAACCAAGGACCTACATTCTAAGTCGTTATATATGTCAACAGCTCCATGTATTTGTTTCCTGATTGGGAAATAAGGCACCATGAATTACATCACCTCTTTCTTCTCTTTACTAGCTGAAGGTTAGAAAAAAAGCTCCACAAGTAGATTAATTTGCCTGGTTTTTCACTGGCTCAAAAAAAAAGCCAGCTAATGAATTAATCAATGTTAGGAAGAAAATCTTTTTAAATTACTGGGAGAATATGTGTAAACAATGAAGAAATGAATTATTCAAAGGCAGTGAGTCATATGAACCAAATACTGTATTTTAGAGACACCGTCACAGAAACTAAGAGTCATAAACATTTCAGGCAGATATACAAATCCAGGTATTGGTAAGGGAACCAAAAAAACTGCCGCATTGAAATGCTGATAATCCCTGTGAGAATATATTTAAAATAGCTCCTAATTAAGAGAATTCGTCCATTTTCAACCATGCCAGAGCAGTTTAACCCTTTAACACAGAGATATCAGTAACAGAAGTATTCCATTTTCTTTTGCTGCCAGAAAAGCAGAGGGATTCTTTAAAGAGGCAATTTATGAAAACTAGGAATGTCCAGTGTTCATCTTGGATATCAGTCAAGAAGAACAATTAATTATTGGTCACATGAAGCAAAAAGTAACATCTTGTTTTCAAGCTATGCATGGAAGTGTACAGTAAATGGCCAACACTGATGTGTACAGTTGTGAAATGGAAAAACAAGACATGCATAAGCAACAGGAGAGGAAAGAAGCTCCCTGGGTTATGCTCCTGGGGAAGGATTCCCTTTTTCCTCTCCCACACAAGGTGGTCATAAGTCTACTTTTTCTTGCTCAAGTCCCCTCAGAAAGGCTGTGTAAATGATAGAGGTACTAATAGTAGTACAAACATAATTAGGATACACTCCACATTAGACTAAGCTGAACACAAATGCTGCATGTGCATAGCTTTTCCACCAGAAATTGAAGGAAACCATCTAAGGAATTGTTTTGCTAGAATTCAGAGACTAGTTTGAAGATAAAACTCTCAGGTTGCAGTTCTTTCCTGAACTATTTATTCATTCTGAATTTGCAGCTTTGGAAAATCGTCTGCAACAATCACCTCCATCACTACTCTGTGGAGTGGGGCTATCTGTCACTACATACAACTAAAGATGGAGTACAGATGGGCATTATAACTTTATAACAATAATTTTATTATGATGGGGAATAAATATTAAGTGAATTCCATAATAGCATCATTAAATAAACTTACAAGTATTTTAAACCTGAGCACAGAGAGAAAATAAAATTATATGACTTCCAAGAACGCACAAGCTTCCATCACTTCTTCCCATTTGAGTGGCCTTTCTTGAATGCACAGAGCACAGTTACCATCAACACTTTTCATGAGGCAAATCACTACAAAACCATTACTAACCAGGGATGCTTGTTACCAGAGGGACAGGTAGGTCTACTTCCACCATAACTTCTGTGCCTTCAGTCTTTGTTGTATTTCCCTCCTGCACTGCCCGTGGGCAGTACGGACCTTGCACCCAGCAGATCCCCGCAGCAGTGCCAGAGGAGGAGGCACAGCCGGGCGCTGGGCGTGCGCTGTACCTGTGGCACAGCCCTCGCACGGGGATCCCCACCAGCAACACTGCATTGCAGCTGCCACTGCCCATTATGTCCGCTTCCCATACGGGAAAACTCTTGTCCTGGGAGAAATTAATCCTAGGTTTACCAAGTCTTTGCATTTCAAACACAGGATGTGACCATGTTTCCTAAAAAATTACTCCAATCCCATTCTTTCTGTTTCTAACTTACAGCCATTCCATCATTAAAAGAAATTAATCTAAAGCGTTACATTTAATGTGAAAGTTTCTCATTCAAAACATCAGCTAAGATTTTCAAATAGCTATAGTAGAGGTTTATCACTTTTGGAAGTACAAAACTATACAAATACTATGTATAATTAGCGTGGTGCCAGGATTACTTGTCCTCAGTTCTGATTTTCTTGGTATAGTAATGCCCTAAATTATCCAGAAAGTCTAACAACTGAAAAAAAATCCAAAAGAAAACAAAAAAAAAAACCAAAAAAAACCCTCAAAGCAGATTAAAAGTAGTAATTCCTATTCTTTGAGAAAATCCAACATTTCAAATTACATTTTCATTTTCCATCAGGATTACCAGTAACATACATAATGTTTAAGAATGCCAGGACAAAGATTTTTTGATCAAAACAAATATTTTCCCATTCCCAAGCAGCACCACCTGTGCCAGCCTGATCTTGGACTGTACAGAGTCTACCCGAGTCTCTGTAGTGCCCTATGATTTGCTCCCCTCTGCTGGCTATCCTGCTTTTTTTTTGCTTGTCCTCAAATATGACAAACTGGTTCATCCAAAGGTTTAACTGGCACAAATAATGCTGGATGCCAGAAAGCCTAACCCATGAACATACTCCTTTAAGGCATCATAGCAGTTTAGAGGAAACAAATCAACAAACAAATCAGCAAACCAATCCAGTTAATTCCAATTCCATTAAATTAAAATGCTGTGATTTAGGTCTACTATACCCATAATTGCTTTCACTTTTTCTCAGTGGAGGAGAGGAGGAAAGGAAGTTTACTAAGTTATTTCTAACACATATGGAAACAACACATTAAATCACCTCCTGAAGTGTTCAGCTAGAAAAGCTAAGCAGCTATTCAACAACTTCGTATTTTCATTCAATACTTGTGGAACCACAGATATTTTAAGAGGAATCTTATGCAGCATCTGACACTCAAGAATGCTGTAATCAAAGCTGTATCCTTCCTGAAAAATATATTTTCATCAAAATATGTATTTTGGTCAAAATATATGTGATCAGACTTACAGAAGCAAGAGGATAAACTGAATAACATGTAGACATTCACATTAGGTGAAGCACTGCACAGGTTTTTGCACACTGTATTTTTTACTCCTGGAGAATGTGATAATTTTAGTGTTCCTTAAGTAGATCTTTTATATAATACATACAATTGGATATTTTTTGGAAGCAAAGTGGAGGCTAGCTGCAACTCTTCACCTCAATAGTATCACTAGAAAGTATCCCCATCTTAAACATGGAAAAGCTGATCAATTATATTTAAACACCAAGCAATTACCCGTAGTTTGTTTATTGTGTGCCCCGGATTGGACCGGAGAAAGAGAGATGCAGAAGGCAGGGAGATGCAGCAGGATTCTCATTTATTTAATTATTTACAGCTCTTTTATAGGATAATTTTCTCATGGTTTAATTGGTTAATTCCTTAACCCCCCCAGAGGGGTGATTGGTCAACTATATTCAAAATATTTCTCTACTAGTAATATAAACAACAATTTGTAGATGTTGACAGTTTACAAAATCTATACAGATAACTTCTGTGAGAAAGAGAACTTTCTCACAGGATTAGAGAAAAGCAAGAAAAGTTCCTGCAAGCAGCATTTTTCATATCCACAATTACCTATATTATTGTCATGAACCTTGAAATTTTGAAGCCATGGTTTTTAGTTTTTCCAAATCACTCTAAGCAGATAAATCAGCCTAAATATGTTATCACAAAAGAAACAGATTTAAAAGTACATACAAAAATTTTATTCTAATATATATCTGGTAGCTAAGAATCTCCTCAAAGTGCAGGAAGTTAAATCAATGATACCCTACTAGAAAAGCATTAGGATGGACAATACAATGAATGTTGGAGTGAACCAAAAAGCACAGACTGTTTCTCAAGCTAAATCTACTACTAAGCAGCCTGGCATGTTTAAATTAGTCTTCCTTATGTTGTGGCTAACTGAAATTGCCAGTCTTCTTACACTGGTGAGTAAAAAAAATACAGCATTATAGCAGGAGAAGATAATGTGGAAGCCCAAAGTGAACTGTATTTCTGTAGAATTGTAGCAATTCATTTCAACACTGTGTTCTATAAAATAAGCAAAGTAGTAATAGAAATGCAAGGTTTATTATGATAGTATATACCTTTTTAACACTTCCCATGTTTCCCTTTAAAAGATTTTACTATAGATATTCATCACTCAGACCTAACAGAAACAGTATAGAAATGTCAGACATTTCCACTGGAAAGACACACTGTGATTCTGAAGAACCTCAAACATTCCCTCTGGGATGTGCCCACCACACATAGTCCATCACCAGTTTTCTGCATTGACTGTTTTTTATCCCTTTTTCTTAGCATGAAGACATACTTTTTAGGGCTCCTTTTCAAACTCTCTGCTAATGACATGTACTGTCTTCATGTAGCACAGGTAGTGGGAAACACTGAGGTCAGACAATTCTTTCTATGCCATCACCTAATAAGTACCGAACAGTTTGAGTGGAACTGAAAATTCCTAATCACTGCCATTGAATTTGTAAACATACTCGTTGCAGACAAAATGAGCTCTTGTGACTCAGGAGCCTGTAAAAAACGGAGCTCCTATGAGCTCATTTGCTGTATATTCTGAGTTCCACTAATATACTGCTTCTTTCCTTAAGTGGCATCTTGCATAAATAAAATTGTTATATTCATATTTATGCCACAGAACTAGAGGTCAGCTGAAACACACTTCCATCACCAATATTTGAAGCATAGGCTAGAGAATTCTATGTGGCAATTTTTCACTCTATTATCTCATAGCAAACACAAAAGGGACAAAAGAGATATTTCTTTGAAAAAATTTTATCTCCCAAGAAAGCTCATTCCCAAACAGTGAAAAGTAAGCGTTGGAAGAAAGAAATCTGACAGCCACTGACTCTGCATAACAAATATGCCAGTGCACTTGAGACACTACTGTGAAAATCTTTATGACATTTATAAGGAAGGTTTATACAGAGGGTCTAAATACACACTGAAAAACATCAAGCTCCTGTTTATCTGCCAATTTATTAGATGTGCTCATTAGCAGCAAGCTACCAACTTAAACGATCCAAAATAGCTCACTTTAAAATATTTTCCACAATCCACTAAATATTCTGCATTAGTATCTACCCACGAAGGTAACATTACAGACAAAACACCTGTTCTATCAAAAAGATGGTTTATAGTTCATAAAGACTACCATAAGAATTATCTGTCTAAAGATTACAACCAATTTTCAAAGGCATGAGATATAGAATGATATAAGTAGAGAATTATGGTTCAACTATGCCTGAAAATGTTGACAAAGGAAGAAGGAAGAGACTCAGGAGCCTGTAAAAACACAGAAAACAAAATGAGGCACAGTAGAAGAACAAGAATATTCATTTGCAGAAGGCACAAGCATCTTAAAAAAGCTTAAATGCTTTGGGCATAAAATCCAAGCTGAACTTGTTTGGCCAGGCTAAAGGGACGCTGAGCAGAAATTTAACACCAGCCTACAAGTATTTGATTGGGAGTTAACATTTATGTGAGTCAAAGATGCTTCTCTCCATACTGCATAATGCTACAACTATAACCTGTTGTCACTGCTCTCAGTTAGAAAGGTTCTTATTTAGAGAAAAGTTAATCAGGAGGGTGGGGCAGCTAAGGGACAGCTGATGAAACCTCCACCCTCAGATTTTCAGCAGGGCAGCAGCACTGATTTAAGAGATTGAAAGAGATCCCTTTTAAACCAAGTTTTTAACAATCAACAAAACACAGGAAGAATAGGAATGACAGAAGGCAAATACAGCTGGTGTCTATACGTGCAATGGTGCTGAGATATAAATTTAAAATTATAAAAATGTTATTTCCATACAGCAATGCCTGACAAATTATAGAAAGGTTTACAATAAGTCTAGTATATACTTGCTGTTGTAAGCAAAATGTTAGAAATTCTTAAAATTAATAAATTCAATGTTCTTGAACTAATTTCTAGTTTCAGTACTTCATTTATTGACACCTGGGAAAAAAAAATGAGTTTAAAGAAACCAAAACCATGCTTGGAGTCTCTGCTTTATCACATACATGAAACGAAATAACTCTCCAATCCCATTTCCATAACTATCTTCTTTCCCCTCTGACACTAAAATGCCAATCTAAAGAATTTCCAAAAAAATATCTAAAGCATGAACTGGAGAAAGCTATGAAATATTAAGACAAACATGTTCCTTCTCATCAATAAAGTAATGGAGGTGGGAAAATAACAGTGAAAGTGTTCTGATTTTAAAGGACGCCATGAAATATTTGCTGTTACAAATATGAATGGCCTAACATCAGTATTGACCTAAGACAGTTGATTTCATTGGGTTTAATGACCCATTACACACAGTAGCCCAGAGCTTTGTTCTATGCAATCAAATCTAATAGAAGCATTCTATTCATCATTTAATGTTCAGAATCTATTTGCTGTTGACTTTCCGAAGTTTATTCTCAAATTTCAGCTTTACATACTAAGTATGCTTCTTAAGACATCCCTAATCCCAGAATACATGCCAACTGAACAGGGAAGGTTGGTTCCAGAGCACGTTGTCTCACTGCCAGTGCACTACTAAGGTGTGACCTTGGCTCATTCTCAGTGAAAATGTTATTTCAAGATGTGAGGAAGTGCATGAGCCAAGACCACGAAAGACTTGAAAAAGTCAAAGCAATGATAAAAGAATATTGGCCTGTTTCAAGGAAAAATAAAGGCTGGCTTCCTCATATCCCTGATGACTGCTGACCAGAAAATGCTTATCAGCTCTCCCATCAGGGTCAGTAAATCCAATAATGCTGCCTATTGATTGCTCCTGCTAACCAATACATATTTGCTGACATTTTAGACGTCCTGTCCCTTTCCCGGTGATAAAAAGGATATTGCCAAGACTGACATGAACAGGAAGGGGGTTACATCAGAATACACCGACATTTCAAAGGCCACATGGACGTTCCATTAGGAGCTGCAATTGCTTGCTGCCCACCCAAGGACATATGTGAGGATGAGTCTCAGTACAAAATAACTTAAAATTATTCTGTTAGGCATCCAAACAGAAGACTCTTGTGAGATAATATGAAAAAAATGATAGGAAAATTATTTAAACTGATTTAGACTATTCAACAGTTAAATGATAAAGTCCTTGAGTTCAAAGCATGACATTTCTTACTGTGTATTTTCTCACTTAGAGTGTGATTAACAAGATTTGAGCATTTCACCTCTGAAAGACAGAGGACATGTCCTCACTCTCAGCATTCATACAAAGAAAAAAGGCTGTAATACCTGAGTGCATGTTCACAAAAATCAGAAAAGCTATCACGTTTAGAGTGAAATTCAAATACAATTAAGGCATAAAAGCAAGTAAGGTCTTAGTATGAGTAGCTTTATACTTGGAATCATTAACACCTAATTCCAGATATGTCTGGTAATTCCCATTTCATGCAGCAGTGTTTGGAAGGATTTGGTACAAAGAGAAAAGAAATGGCCCTAGGTAAGGAGGCCGGAGGTCTGCCTCAGTGCTCCAGGTCTTTGCACGTTTGCAGGCAACAGTCAGAAACAGCTTCTTCAGAAGGGTTTCAGGAGCTCCCAGTACTCAAACCTTGTCTCAAGCAAACCCTTCAGGGCCACATCTTCCCACCCTCTGGGAGCTACATCACTCAGAAAGCCAGTTTCCAATAGATCAGAGAAAATTAAATTATGTTTTAAGTATTTGTCCACAAAATGGTCGTATTGTCCGTTTTGAACTCTTTCCACCTAAGCCTAGATGCCCATTCACTGGTATCCCCACTAGCCTTTAATGATAATTGTAACTATCATCACCTTGTTTTCGAGCCTGCATATACAATATTTGTTTGATCTTCTTGAAAACTCCTGAAGAGACAGAGTTCAGGCTTTCTCTTCATGGAGTTTGAGCTAACACACACAGAAAGTGCTGTAATCACAATCAGCTTTTAAATTGACATCTCACCATTGCATTGCAAGTCTTATTTCCCTCTGGCACTTCAGTAGTTCTTTCATTTAATAAAAATTCTTTTACCATAGACTCTAATTCAGAAATCTAAGAGTAACATAGGAATATCAATTAGACCTTAAAACTTGAATAAAGTGTAATTGCTCCAAGTCATTATTCCTTCCACAGGTCAGCTTGTGATGTAAGAAGTATGGATCTATCAGAATTAACTGAGCGCTTTATAAGCATACGACAAAGTCAACATTCACTGAGTGCTTATAGCTTTTTGGGAACATGCTGAGAACAGTTTAGTTCTTTAAATTCATACACTAAGTCACTACAGCTGCTGCTTCTCAGCTGCAGTAATCATAGGCAACTGCTTTTGTAAGATTTTCAAATCCAAAAACTTTCTTTGTACCCTGCTTGTTTAATTTAATGCCAGCATTCTGAATTTACAGATCCTAATTTGTCTTTGACTTCTCTCAGGAAAAGTATGACTTAGCAGGGAGAAAAATAAAGTGTCTGGCTCCTGATAATGAAATAGTTTTGCATGTAAGCTGACTTGCACCTTAGACAGCCTTGGACTGATTAACCAATTGATAAGCAGGAGTTCAGGTACCATGTCCTTGAAATTATATGTAGCAAACCATTCATCTGTGAAAATTAAAGGTTAGGGATAATGGTTTATTCAGGGATAATGGCTGTATCTAGAAAAAGGGAAAAGCTAAATTCCCTAAAAGTATTTCTTGTGTACTAGAAGTATAATTGCTGAATAGAGCTAGGGACAGAAAGAAAGAAATCTATATTCTGCTGTTAGAGAAATTCTTACCAAATATGAAACCTGCTATACCCTAACGTGAACACTTTATTAAGTGTCATTCATTCGATTAATCAATAATCTATAAATCTAAGCATATATTTATCTCAGATTATTAAAACTGTAAAAACAACCATGGGAGACAAAAAATAAAATGCTGAAAAGGAGGAATGGACAGGATTTAATGGACATTCTGAAAAGAAGGAACATTCTGGATAATCATTCCAGTCTTGCAGTTCTGCAATCAGGCTCTCAACTTCAGACTTACTTTAATTTTCATACCTGTTCTTCTTCTACAGACACCTTCCTTATTTACAAATTCATAGATTCAGCCCATACTATTCCTTTGTGGGAAAGTAGCTGTATATTACAAAATGCTATGTTAAGAGAAAAGTTGTTTGCTATTATATCCCATTACCAATATTAATGCCTGAAATTAGAGCCTACCTTTAAAATTCAAAAATAACATTAAGATCATATTCAAACACACACCCAAAGTACAAAGAAGCTGGCACCTATCACAGCAGGAATATACTAATGTTCCTTATCAACTTACGAAAATTCTGCTTATTTTTGAAAACAGGAATATTTTCCTTTCTCATTGAAATTGAGAATTTGCATGTGGCTGACATCAGGGAGCCTTTTTTCCTTGCAACACAAGCAATACATTGTCTAAGAACAAATTTCGTAGTCTGCTCCTTCAAACCAATCACTTTTGTCAGCAGCAGTAGTGATGTGTACTAAATTACCTGGCAGATAGAGCAAAGAATCAGTGCTGAACATTAAATTGCAAACATCACTGACAATGGGAATTTGAAAGGGTAAAATGAGCATTTATTTCTGTGAAATGGAAGAGACAGAAAACAGTAATTTCCGTCTGATGCAGGACCAGGGTGTGAGATGACACCAACTGTTGCATTCAAACTCCACAAAGAAAACAGGAAGAAGATGTTCATGTCCCACTCCACTCCCATGGCAATCCTGAAGCAGTATCTGACTCCAGTTCACCTCACCAAGCCTGATCCTAAACCTCACCCAAGGGCCAGCATCCTGGCCCAACCTCGGCCTGTCTCATGGAGCTGCCTGATGCCCCGGGGCTGGGGCTGCCCCCAGCCAGTGCCCCAGTCCCACTCCCTGGACAGGGAGGCCCCACAGACCACAGCAATTTCCTCATGAGAGGAACCAGGTGATCTGGCCTGGTACTCAGATATGCTAGAAATCTCAACTCGTTCTTTCATTAGGAATATTAAACAAGTTCATCCAAAAAAACCATCAGCTTACTTCTTTTTGGAGAAGTTTTCCTCAAGTAGAAAAGGGGTTTTGATAAAAATCATCCTCAGGTTTTTCTCACTAAGTACCCTCAAAACATTAGGTGCTTTTATCACTTACTACTCTGCTGAAAACAAAATAAATACAAAAAAAACCAGAAGTCCACTGGCCTTAGGTAGCTTGTGAGGATGTTTAATTTAATTAGTGCTGTGAGTGGCAGAGCTCCATTACTCTCTACCTTCTCCCTTTTTTAAAAATTGCCCAACTGCAATACAAACTGTACCCTTTAAGCAGTGCTCTATTCTTCTGTAGCGGGTTCAGTTCGATCACCAGGCAGAAACAGAAACTAAGTGTATGTTAGGTTTTGTTCGCAATCCATTACTTACTTATTTTCTGTCTGTGAGATAAGAAGAAAGCAAAGCAGGCACAAAACTTTGAAGAATTTAAGGAAAAACGTTATTAAGAGAACTAAAAGAAAAAGTAATAAGAGTCAGAATAAACCTTCAGAACACCTCTCCTCCCCCACCTCTCCTTTCTCCTCCCACTGACAACATAAAGAGACAAAACTTTGGATTTTTACAGTCAGTTTACCACCTCTATATCAGTCTTTCTTCAGTCCACTTAGGGAGCATCTCTTTTGCCATGCTATGGAGGCTTCTCCACAAGAAACAGTTCTCTCATGGCTTCAATGTCACAGCACAACAGCCGCCTGGGGTGGTTTTCTGTTGGCTTGTGTGAGTCCCTTCCCTCGATTACAGCTTTTCCCACAACTGTTTTCGAGGGTTCAATCTTTAGCTAATAGGGTACCATTTTAAGGATGAGCTGTTCAGAAGCAAAGGTTTTCTTCATCTATCTCTGGGAAAAAAAGGTGTTGTTCTTCCTTGGGAGCAAGGGTCTTCATCACTTATCTCTCTCTGTTCAAGCTTCTCATTAGATCCCAGCTACTTCAACATTTGCGTATTTCAGCACAGGTACCTTAGCTCATGGCTGAGGTTTGAGCGCTCCACCCCCACATGCTTTTCATGAATTACAGGGGTACTCTGAAGTATCACAGTTCATCATCACAGCTTTACAAAAGAATTTCAGCTTCTAAGTTCGAAGCATCTCCTCTTTCTCCTCTCTCTGGGCTTCAGCCCATTCTTCTTTACTGACTTTGATGTCTCTATGGTGTTTTCTCCACATGCCTTCACATTTCCCTTTCCTTTGACTTGGGAGAGGATTGATGCCTGCAGGTTCCATCTGTTCTGGGGAATCTTACAGCGCTGAAGGGGTCAATCTTACCTGGGCCTTGCAGCTGGAATTTGTCTCTCACTGGTGGTCACGTTATCTCTGCCAGGCAGCGGCCAGAGTTTGTTTCGGTGTAGAACTTCATTTTTCAGTGGCCACACTGGTGGGGGCCTGCTCTAACGGAGCAGTAGCAGATGAAGATTTTTAGCCAAGCTGTGGGGCTGGCCCGCATGGAGCAGGGCCCAGCCCAGCCCGGCCAGGCTGCACCGGACCCCCCGTTATCTGTCCAAAAGCCAGAAACGAGAGAGAGCTTTCCCAGGGTTTGTTCGTACTTCAGTGTGGTTCACAGAGCCATGTTCAGCTTCCTTAAGTGGCTTAACAGAGTTGGTAATATTCAAATTAGCCAGTTGATTGATTTTGTCAGGTCTGGAGGAAATTAGAGCAGCCCCTTGCAAAAACATCACTTCCCTGGCTGGTGGATTTCTCCTTAACTAAAAACCAAGCTATGCTAAACCACGACATCTTCACAAAAGACAGACATATGGTCCAAGGCAGTCATTCAAAAAATGGGTAAGGCCACAGACAATGTAAGACAACCTACATAACTGTAATGCACAAAAAGTCTGGAGTCAACTGTAGTACCCATCAGATATCTTGGGGATGCTATGCTGCTTGTTCCTGCTTTAAAGTTAAAAAGAGTAACTGAAAGTTTAGAGCATTATTAGAGAAGTAAAAAACGACCTCTTTTGGCACAGTGCTTTGCATTTTATATAAGCATGAAAAGTCATTGTCTTCTCTATTTGCTTTTCTCTAAGCAGCTGCATTTACTGTTAGAAGCATTAACCAAGCTTATTCTATCCAAAAAGGCAAAAAAATTAAACTGTCTACAGTAGGACTTCTTACACTTGTATCGACACTGTGTGGCACCTTTTATTCCTCCATGATAGCATTTCATACAGAACCTCTCTAGATGACTTATATTGTTAATGATTCCAATTATAGATAAAAAATTAGTTCTCTATTCATAGTTCACAAGGAAAAGAGCTCTTTTTCTCTGATATTTTAGCCACAACACATCTGGAGATTTTTTAACCAGATGTAACATGGGCCTAAACTTTATCTCAAAAGCCACTGCACATGCCTTGTGCTGGCTTATACATAAAAGGCAGCCTAGAGGTACAGTCATGCTTCTTTTAGATTGGGCCACATGAACACGTAATTTAAACATTCCTAGAAAAGCTGCAGTATCTTTTAAGAGAAAAGATAATTCTATAAAATTTGAGCAATAGGTGTATTCATGTGCATCTCTTACGCTATATTAAAAAAAATCTAAGTAGAACGTGAACCTACCGCTCCCAATCCTACTGACAAATCTTTGGGTAGTCAAAGAATAAAAACTCTAAATGAGAGTGAAAAGCGCTACAGGATTTCAGGCAGAAAAGGCTTTGATCAACTGGCTATTGCAAAAAACACAGAGGAACATATCTTCATAAGACATCCCTCTAGTGAGACACATATCTTGATTTATATTTTATCATCTTTGGAATAAACAATAGAGTTGTTTGGGTTTTTCTGTGTATACATCTACATATACATGTATGTGTGTATGTATAAAGTTAGTGTAACAAATTAGGCCAAAGACTAAAGCCCATTCAAGATACCCCCAAAAGCCATAAATTCAGTTATAATTTCAGTCTTCAACTTTTGTGTGTCTAATGCACACATTTCTTGACTGCTACATGAAAACCAAGTTTGGGCTTCCTGAATTTACAATGCTTGGATTGCCTACCTTTGTTTGATCAGAATTGATTTTGACATTAAGTTTTCCTTTCTCCATTCCTTACTGACATGAACATAAGAACATAAAAATAAATGATGAAAACTCCTAAGCAAGACAAAAAAGGCCTTGCAACATCAGTCATTAGTGAATTGATTCCTCTATAGTTATTCCCTGACTGGGATGGGTAAAGTCCCTCCCAACCCAATCCATTCTATGATTCTATAATGATAAATATTTTCTTTAACAGTTGATATTGCAGGCATTTCCAATAAGGTCTCACAATCTGAGCAGTGCTGCAGCTAGCTCCACAGATTATGCTATTTTTAAATAACTAACAGATTGGTCAACCCAGGAGTTTAAACTGCAAGATACCCAAAACTGTCTGCTCTGAATGCCACTTCGTTTGTAGGGCCTCAGTCACACCTTAAGTGCAACATGGACATTTCATAGACAGTGAAAGTTTTTCAAGACAGTAGCAATTAAGATCTCATTAAGTTTATTCACTCAGTCTTAACAGCCATGATTTCCCAGATCCAACATGTCATGATTTCAGAGCTTTTTCTTTACTTGACTGTCTTGAGAAACAACTCTCCCGTGTCCTGGAAAACTGACCACAATGAGAGCATACCAAACCAACAAGGTTTTGTTCTACTGGATGCAGTGACCTCCAGCAGTGGCTGCACATTTGCCTGGGGAAAAAAAAAAGTTCAATGAACGTATAGAATGTATTTCCACTCAATATGCTCCCAACTTTGTGCTAATTTCACCTCAGTTCCTGAAATTATTATGCTGTCAATATATTAAGTAGTCTTCATTTAACTATCTTCCATGAACTCATCCAATCTACAGCTGAATTTCATTATATTATTATTTAATCACAAACCAGACAGAGCTGACCTCAAACAAGACCAATGAGCCAATTTGACAGCAACCATACAGAGTGTTTGCCTTGGAACAGAAATGCAGATGTTGGAAACTCATCAAATCCTTGACATTTTTCAGATTTTAAAGATGCCTCTTTTCATGGAAGTCAAGTGAGGATTTTTAATCAATCCTAGGGTCTCCGCCTTCCAGACGGAAAATATCTGCAGTATTGTTTCCCCCTTAGGGATCATAAGTTATGTGATTGTAAAAAACACACAAGAAGTGTCCATAGATAAACAACATCTGACTCGACTCTCCACAGATTTGGGTAGTAAGAACCACCACAGTTATTTGCCAGATAAGCTATTAACATTTTGCAGACTTTCTTCTGCATACTAATAAACACACCCTGCTAAATCCACAATATTTGGAGGCTACAAACGAGGGCATTACAAAACAAGGAGAAAAGTTACACTTTCAATATTACATTTGAATATAGTTTGGAAACTTTTTTTTTTTTGAGACAGATTTTTTCAAATAAATACCTCCTTCTCAACAATAAGGACTCCCCCAGGAGACAGCACATATCTTCCACAGAGAGTAGAAAGTGTATTCTGTAACTGCAGACTATACTCCTGGTTTACCATGATTCTGCAGTCCTTCCCTCTACTTTCCAAGCTCACTCTATAAAGAAGATTGGCAGATTATAAAAGCTTAGGATACTCAACCTCAAAAGAGGGATCCAGTGTGAAAGGAAGCACTACTGACTAACTACACAATCCACTAGTCCAGCTAGATATAAAGAGGCTAGAGGCAATAATGTACCTTATGCTGCCAAAGGCCTTTGCCTTCTCAGAATGATCCAGTTGGTCTTCAAGTGAATTCAGAAAAGGTACAAGAAATCTGTGAATAGGTTTTCTAAAAAAACCCTAAAAAACCAGTAAAAAAAATCTTCAACCTGATACAATGATTTGAAAATGATGGGGTTTTTCAGTCTGTGCAAACAACAAAGGGTTACATTAAGACTAAAGACATGCAAACCCACTGTTCTTCAGTACATTACCTGGACATAGCATATATTGCTCAATAAAGTAATACCCAAGATAAATATAATGCTCTCGTTGAGCGAATTAAGCAGTTAAAAAAAAATTCAATCACAGAGATGGAGAGGAAGAAATCATTCAATGCTTGTTTCTGATCTGTTAATGGATAGGTCATGGTTGACTTTGCTTCTAAAATTTAGTTTTTCATTCACAAGATCAATATAAAACCTTTAAGAGGTTTTTTCTCATGCAGTTATGTATCTCCATCTTGTCATTTCACATCATGTAGAAATGCTGGATCTTGTGTGTTTTTTACACATAATGTTACCTTCAAAATGTTTTCTTTGGTATATATTAAAGTAAGTACCAACATTATCAGAGTAACTTCCCTACAGCTATGGGATCTCCATACATTTTTAATCTAAGCTATTCATCAGCACTTTTATGCTTAGGCAAAATGCTCCAAGAAACTAATAAGAGTAAAAATACATGATAGCATACCTTGATTTGACATCTCTTAATGATGCTCTGTTGTGTAAAGAGAAAAAAGAAATAGGGAGAGAGATCCAAGCGACAATACCAAGATGATTCTCAAAGAGCAATGGTCACACAAAACTGTTCTCATTTGTTAATGTTTTTTCTTTAGCTTTCCTTCTATTGACTAACCAGCAGAATCAAATTTTTAGAAATGCATGATTGTGATAAATCAACTTGGCATCAAGTTTTAAGCTTCAGGGTGCACTAGGCAGAACACAATGAGTCACTGCAGTAAAGCAAAAGCAGACAAAAAACTGTAAAATGGAATCCGAGCTCAGACAGGGAAGAGATAATAAGGATAAGAGTTTGAAATCATTTTAATAATGTAATTTCTAAGCTAGATGTGTAGCTTGGTCTTTATTGTACTACAGTCTAGAAATTTCTATACAAAACTGAATGATTCCAAACATATCTGAAAGAAAAGCACAACTTCAGGAAATAGTGCAATTTATTGGCAGAGAGGCACTATTGCAACAAAACAAGTGAAAGATCAAAATTAAAGTGGTATTTCTAAGTATTCTCACAAGTTTTATACACTGGTCTGGGAATAAACCAAAAGGCCTCCACAAAGTGATAAAACTTAAACCTCCAGTGTTACTCAGTGTAGGTCTGGCTGAAGTGAATGTCGACCATCTCCTTTAAATTATCAGGTCTTAAGAAGAAATTGAATAGTAAATTTCTGCTAGTATCACACACACTGTCCTCTCTGATTCACTGCTTTCATTCATCTCACTGTTTACAAATTTATAAAGATGCAGACAAACTAAAAATATTCATAACATATATGAAAACAAACCATGCAGCTTTCTTTCTTAGAAAAGTATCGAATGTGAAATAGTGCTACAGACAAGTTCTGAAAATGATACACTTGACAAGTCAGTGAAAGCTAAAAGAACAAATGGTGCATTTAAATCCTGGAAATGAACTTCATGACTTGCACAGAAACAAAACAGGATAGAAGCACTTCAATAAATACCCTGAAAACTCTTACACTTGGGAGAGATAAATAACATTACTAATCTCAAGAGCAGCTAAACACTTCACAGGATCATATCCTAGGAAGCTGCAAATTCATATGTCATAAGGCAGTTGGAGGTATATATATAATTTTCTGTAAAATAACAATGAACAATGTCAAGAACTCTGGCTATGTTTCTTAACAACTACCATTAAGCTGTGATAAATTAGATAGCTGATAAATATCTCACTTTAGAAGATGTCATTAAAAGGCCTGTAATACTAGGGGGAAAAGAATCACAAAAACCTAAAGATGCATCTTGAGCTTGTCAACAGAGGTCTCATACAGATCCTTGAAATGAAAGTATAGCAGAAATATAGTTATCAAAATGCAGTGTTTACATGCTAATCTGGATTTGATAGTATTTAAAACTGCTCAAAAATTTCAAACACAAACTCTTAATCCTAGCTTGGCCTAAGAATTGAAAGAGAGGAAGAGAGTCTCATTCAAATCCTAACTACAGTTATTGTCCACTCTAAATAAAATTAGATTGACGTGCCTAAACTTAACTTTTCTTGAAAATTCTCTCTGTCTGAACTCGAGAACTTCCGACTTTCAGGATTCTCTTTGGGTCTCTATCTCACACTAGTGACTAGCAGTCAAGTTCATGACTGGTGCAGCCCATTTCAGTGACTAATTTTAAAAAATACTTTGGGGTTTCTTTGGTTGGTTAGTTGTGGGGTTGGTTTGGGATTTTTCTGTTGTATTGTTGGGGGGCAGTTGGGGTTTTTTATGGGGTTTGGGTTTTTTAAAATATAGCAAGAAAAAACATCAAAACTTGTCTAAATAAAACATTCTAGATATTTTTCTTGAAAATACTACATAGCTACATAGCTTACTTTATAGCTTTGTAGTAGTAGCTACATAGCTACTACACAGCTTTGGCAAATTCACCACCAAACCTGTTAGAAAAGGAATCAAATCCAAGATTGACCCAAGAAGGTTGCATCACACGTATAAAATCAAAGAACCTGTTCTAAGTAGGAAGACGTGATTAAATGCATTCCAACTCAATGCACAGTCTTCAAAGTCAGACACAGAAATATCCAGTAAATAAATTACACAAGAAGCAGCCTTGCACCTGGCTTATCCAAATAGTCTAAAAAACATTCTTGGCACCTTATCAAACAATCACCTTCACTGAGAAACATATATAAAAACTCAAATCTCTCTATTGCAAGGCAAACAATTTCTTGAAGTCTTGTACAGTAAGTATTGTGTCTAAAGACGCATTACACATTAGACTAGCTCCCAGTAAAGAAGTATTCGGAAGAAATCAGGATTTTGAAAGTGAAAACCCAAATGAAACTTTCTGGCTTCCTTATGTTACCTCCCATCACTAAGACATCAGGTAAAGCCACTTGGAAATCTTTCCAAAATTAACACTCAAATGTTTATTTCATTCTCTAGTTTAAAACATTGCTGAAACGAGTGCATACAACAAATAGCAGGATTGGTTTTGCTGATGTTTTACTTCTGTTTCTTCATTAAACAAAAATATTTCCCCCTTCCGTTTCACATCTACTAAGACATTTACCTTTTCTGTTCCCCTCCACTCAGTTTCATTGCTCAACAGATCATTCTTCATTCCCTCTCTCATTTCAGTTACATGATTTTCAGACTGCTTCCTTTTTGCAGTTACTGTTCCAAGCCTTTAGCTGGTGGCTTAAGAACTCAACTGTCTTGTAATTGAAATAATTCTGTAGTAAGAAATATTTTTAGAATTAAAACCAGAAGCACAACAGGCTATAAATTTATTAAAAGTCGGGTTTCTCATACTAGCATACCTTATTCTGCATTACAAAAACACATTTGATATCTTGTGGGTCTTTCCATTAGGCTTTTTAGATCTAAGTGTGTCCAAATGTGACTCCTTTCACTCAGTGAGATATATACATGTATACACATAGAGATATATATAGATATATAGGATCAGCATTTGGTATGACAGTCCCTTCTGCAAAACTGATTTTCTCATGGTTTGTATCAAAATTTCCTGCATTTCTTTTCCTAGTTTAATATAAAGATAGAAATGTGTGTGCAGGTATATAAATATATATGTACATAACACATCCCTATTTAGGAAGTGAGCAGGCTTTGACTTCCTTTGCTCTGTCACATAGACTCAGTGTCTGTTTTTAAGCTATGAGCACACACTGCTGTTAGCAGGGACAAATAAGACAAATTGATTACATTAGTGGGACTTGAGCATTTCTACCTGCATGCTCTGTTACTCCTCAGTTATATTACCTCCCTTCTGCATGAATTACACACCAGGTGTTTATATGCCTTTTATTTTACTTTCCCCAGATAAAATATATGCAAAACCTTTTTTTTCACTGTACAATAGTGATTCAGTTGCTTTTCCAAGGCCTGCAAAGTGATTTTGCTCAGGACCCCTTGGAAGGAAGAACAAATCATCTCTGTGCCTTCTGGTGTTGGTTACCATCTTTACAAGCAACCCAAGGAATGACATCTACCGGTACCCTAAGATGAGAATGACACAGAAGATGGATCTGGTGTCAGTGCCCTGAGCTGGAGGACCACGATTGTGCTGGGCAACCCTGACTGTGTGTATAGACTGGGGAGAGCAGTGCCACAGGAAAGGGACATGGGGGTCCTGGGTGATGGGAAGTTGGATATGAGCCAGCAGTGCCCTGGCAGCCAGGAGGGCCAAGCGTGTCCTGGGGGGCATCAGGCACAGCATCACCAGCCGGGCAAGGGAGGGGATTGTCCCACTCTGCTCTGCACTGGGGCGGCCTCACCTGCAGTCCTGTGAGCAGCTTTGGGTGCCACAATGTAGAAAAAGACATAAAACTATTAGAGAGTGTCCAAAAGAGTACCATGAGGATGGTGAAAGGTCTAAAGGGGAAGCTGTATGAGGAGTGGCTGAGGTCACTTGGTCTGTCCAGCCTGAAGAAGAGGAGACTGAGGAGAGACCTCATTGTGGTTCTCAAAATCCTCACAACGGGAAGCAGAGGGACAGATACTGATCTTTTCACTCTCGTGACCAGTGATAGGACTCAAGGAAATGGCATGAAGTTTAGGTTGGATATTAGGAAAAGGCTCTTCACCCAGAGAGTGTTTGGGCACTGGAACAGTTCTCCAGGAAAGTCACAGCATGAAGGTTATGTGAGTTCAAGAAGTATTTGGACAATGCTCCCAGGCACATGGTGGGATTCTTGGAAAAGTCCTGGGGAGAGCCAGGAGTTGGACTCAATCATCCTGATGGATCCTTTCCCATACAGCATATTCTATGATCCTAGGATCCTAAGACAGGAAAACAAGAGAGATTGTCACAGAAGAATGGAACATCTGAGAAACTGGTAAGGACTAGCAACAAGTTTACTTGTGGTCCAGGCTGAAGTCCATTTGGATATCCCTGCAAGGAGTGCTCAGTGAGTTAATATTTCTGAAACAGATATCATAGCATCCTCTCAGTAAAGCAAAAACAACTGAAAATGCAAAGTGCCTCAGAACTATTATTAGAATCCAATATACTTTTCAATTAAAATCAATTTATAATAGCCAGATTAGATGACAAGTTCTTTAAACCTTTGAGTTATCCTCCTGTTCCTAGGGAGTTTAAGGACTCACCTAGTGAATCTTTTAGCCTTATCTTCATTTTAGTTAGATTAATAGCTGCATTTGTTTTGGTTTTACTACCAGTATTATTCAGAAAACAACAGAAAAACAAGGACATGGACACCTACTACAGGGATTTCTCATTTGTGTCAAACAAGGAAAAATCCACAGCATTCCTGCTCAATTTTAATCTTAACATATATTCCCCTCTCACAAAGGCAGATACCTACAGGCCCCTATTCTTGGATAAACTGCCAGCTGCCCAGTTTAAATCTGCCTTGCCTTAGAGTCAGCAAGGAGGAAGCAGCAGCAGAACAATAGTTGTACATGCCTGCTGCCCCATCCAGATCACACAGGATGTGCTTTAGGGAAGGTCAAACAGACTTCAGATATTCAGATCCATTACACTTCACATCAGCAATAGCTCAGTCACAGGGGTCATTCCTTCCCTTACACTGGAGCAATCTCAGTGGTTTCTACTGAAAAAGAGATTGAATTCCAACACCAAGTTAAAGTTATAAGCCTAAAAGTCACTATTTATGGTCCTATCACTGTAGCCTGCTTTCTCACTTTGGACAAGTCAGGACAAATTTATCTGTCCAGTCAATGAACCATTTGAAGCAGCTATTTCTCCTTCCACACATGGCAGTATAAGTTTGTGCTGCAAAAATACACGGATTTTTCCAAATTATGCAACATAGTTTAATAACACAAATTAGACTAGATCAATACCCCATCAGATCACCTGTTAAGGAAAGTCACATGAGCCCATCTTCAGTCCAGTGGAAAAACAATGAAACACTACATGATGTAAAAAGAACACACAAACAAAAACAAACACACAAAAAAAACCCCCCAAAACACCCACCTATAAAGAAGATATGTTCATATTGGAATGATTTAGTTCAGATTCAAAGAAAAACTAGCACACTGTCACTTTTATCAATGCTTTTTTTTTTTCTGTGATATGTAATATATTTTGTCAAATGCTTCTGCTGTTAATCACATGAATGCTATTTCCTAACACACCTCTCCTCCACCTTTTTTTAGTAGTAGAGGCTACAGTGTTTCATTTTTCATTTGCACCTGTGTGTGTCAAGGGCAACCAAACACAACACACAAAAGCACAGCATGATCCATGGGTATTTATTGTGGTACATGCTCTGTTATTTATCCTAATATAATTACTACAGCACAGAATAGAATCAACAAGGTTGAAGGTAATTGGGCTGATATGTCATTGTGTACTTATTTTTAAAGAGTATTTGTAGTCGTGAATGGTTCATTCAAGAGGCTCATATTTGAATCTTCTACAAGACACACATAATTGAAGATCTTCAGTGGGGTTGTTTTTTAAGTTGTTGCACTTGGAATAGTTGGAGAGTTGTCTCCCACCAATTTTTAAAAACAGGCTGACTTATGAAATAGGTTTATTTTTCTGGCCACAGAAGCACAAGCTGCTACTTGTTCCAAAACCAGCTCTCTCAAGATTTAGACTAATGGCTTAAACTTTGATTCAGTCTACTTCTCAGTAAAACAGAGACAGAACTGAACATCACCTGGTTATGAAGAATCAGTAAGCAGCACATACTGCGAAACACTATGACTATTAAAAATGCCATTACCTAATTACTTGTCATGATTTAACCCAGCCAGCAGTCAAGTATCACATAGCCACTCACTCACTCCCCCACTCCCATTGAGATCATGGACAGAATCAGAGGGATAAAACCTGGAAAACTTGGGTTGAGAAAAAGACAGTTTAATAGGGAAAGCAAAAGCCACACACACAAACAAAGCAAACCAAGGCATTAATTAATTAATTCACTAATTAATTAATTAATTAATTTCCCATAGGCAGGCAGGTGTTCAGCCTGCCACAGGAGAGCAGGGCCCCATCACGTGTAACTGTTACTTGGGAAGACAAACACCATCCAAACATTCTTTCTTCCCCCCACTCTATGAGCATAATGCCATAGGGTCTGGAACATCCCTTTGGTCAGTTGGGACACCTGCTGTCTCCCAACCTCCTGTGCATCCCCAACTTCCTCAGCACTGTGGCAGCATGGAAAGCAGAAAAGCCCTTGGCTCTCAGTGAGCCCTGCTCAGCAATAACAAAAACATCTCAATATTATCAACCCTATGTTCAGCACAAATCCAAAACACAGCCCCATACCAGTCACTGTGAAAGATATTAACTCTATCCCAACTGAAACCAGCACATTACCATGTATTATGATACTAAGAAATATTCCCAGTTAAATGACACCTAAAATATTGTGGGTTTTGTGATTTTAAGAACAACTCAATAAGGAATGAATTGTCAAAGACTTACAGGAAACTTGATAATACTAGAGTCACTTTCTTTCTTCCCTCTTCTCCTCCTTTCTAGAATATTCAGTCCTAAATTCCACTTTTCCAATCTGATTTCTATGTACTTAGAGGAGCTACAGGCAAAATGAGTGGCTTGTGTCTAATACTGATCAGCAGGGACAGGAAAATGCTAAGTCTGGCACTCGTGGGGCATATTCCATTATTGATTTGAGGATATCCATCAGATCCAAAACACTGGTTTTAACCTTTTTTTAAAAATACCTCTTTTAAAAATCATATTAAAACAGAATAGCATTCAAAATATTTTAATACCATTTGTGGAACACTAATGTGCAAGTGGAGGAAGCAACTGAAATGAATATTATCCTGGAATCACTCATGCAACACTAAGAACAGTGGTCAAACTTGAAATGAGAAATTTATGCTCTTGCTTCATAGAAGTCTATCACATAAAAGCCATCCCACTGCTCTATTCAAAATCTTGGTCAAACAACATACAGAAAAGGCAGTTACTCTCTTGATTTCTGTCATGATTAATTTTAATAAATTATCATAGTCTGTGTAAAGGCCATTCGTTCTATCTCTGGTCAGTTCCTCAAAGCTTTCCAATAACACTAATGTGGGTTTGTAAACTTAAACAGAAAATAAAGTCAATAATTTGTTTTACAACATCAATGCTTCAACCACTGTCTTCAGATTCTGTTCCAAAGATACTCATGCTGCCTAGAGAGATCCACTATTTTGTTATCATAACTTTGGTCTCCTCTTTCTGTGAGAAAATCCAGTAAACAAATTATTTAGAAACAAGAATTAATTTAAGAATACATGTCCCAAGACCAAGCCGCAATGCAGGCTTTTGAAACAGAATAAGTGTGTTTGTTCTTTGGCTTTAACAAGAGTAACTACACTTGTAATTTCCCAATAATTTGGTATTTAAACATGTTCAGAAAGCGCCAATCAAACAACGGTTTATCCTCAAGGAGAACTGCTGCTCTGCCAAGGAAATGAAGCAAATCAAACCTTTCAAAGGCAGGTGCATTTTAGAGGGCACAGAGCAAGGGCAACTGGCACCATCACATCAAGCAGAGGTGTGGAAGGTTGACATTGCAGAAAAATCCTGAGATTTTATTTAACCAAAAACTAAAGCCATCAGATTCTGTTTGCAAACTGAAAGCATCTTGTTAAAAAACACAACACGTCCAAGGCTCTATGAAAACATTTTCTTGTATTTGCAGCAAGGACAAGTCAAGTTATCTCAGACTCCCCTCTGCTGAATGAACCAAGTCATTAAACTGGCATTTGCATTGAAAGGCTTTTCACAGGGTTTTCTGTCAGGCCTTTCAAACAGGGATGAAATGAATGAGGGCCAGCTTACAAATGATGCATTGTTGAATGTATGTGGGAGCAAACAGCCACCATTGTGAGTGCAGGTGGGAAAGAAAAATGAATAGACAAGGAAGCTCATGGAGACCAAGACTCTCATTATTGATGGGCTATGTGCGTGTCTTTAATGAAGCTTACCCAATAAAAGATAGATTTTCCCCTTATCCTCCTCTTTAAAAATTAATTACCCTGAAAAATATACAATGGAGTAACATCTCTGATTATACACGCTTTTCTTTCATCATTACACTATTAATTTAGATCTAGAAATATCTTCCTAAAAGTATCTCATTGGAATTAAGTACTTCAAAACTCAACTCATTTTTTCACAGAAATACCCTCATGGCCTTTTATTCAGATGAGGAAACTGAGGCATGTTACCAACAGGATGCAAGAGTGACAACTTAAAATGTAGGACTTTGTCATTCCTATCCTTTAGCTAAGGAATTAAACATCAGCTTTCATTTTATACTTTCTCAAGTAGGATGCAACCACATGCCCTAATGCCAAACAAGAACAAAATCAGAAGCACAGATGCTTCAATGACACTGCATAGAAAATATTATCTTCCTGTCACAACCTTTTTCTCTGTAAATAGTCTCAAATAGTCTTCTGCCGTATTTTTAACAGCTGCTTCATTAGTTTTCTCTCCTGCTGCCTGGTGGCAGCTTTCATCTATGTTTTCCTCACTGAAAAGACACTTCAAGTCTTATTTGAAAAGATTTCTTTGCCATTCTGTTGTCTTCCTCCAGCTTTTATTTTACAGTGCAACACACTTAGGCAGTATTTTGCACTGTCGTTTCTGGATCGTCTGACATTAGTCTCTCAATATTTAATTTTGCAAGTAGTTTCTATTTACAGTGGAAATGCTTAATTCGACTAATTTTCAAGTCGTGAACTGTATCTTGGTTTCTTAAGAATATCATTACCTCCACTAGATCCTTGAAAACTGCTTATTTCACTCATGTCACCAGAGATCTTAACCACTGTATACTTTTCCTCTACACTGATGACATTAAACAGTGTGGGGCCAGGGCCCCCAAGGGACTTTAGTAGAAATACATCTGTAATACCAAGACACCTGAGCAACTGCCATCAGAGAACCAAAAGTACTGTCTTTACTACATCAACGTGTGGATACAATACACCTGCAAGGAGAAATAAACACTTTACAGAACTTTTATTTCCAATGTAAGAACCAACTGATCCTTGAACTTAAAGGTCTAACCCAAAACTGAATTCAAGAACAGGGTGTGAATCCCAACCTCACTCCCTTAGGGTCTCTAAAATGCCAGGATTCAGGCACAGCTCTGCACACTTTGCAGAACTCTTAACTTTGTGTTAATTACGAATCTCATTTGCTGCAGATCATCATGCATTCCAGAGAGATTATGCAAGTCTCATCTGGGACTAATGAGTGAGTACGAGATTTTGAACTGAAAAGGTTCAAACTTAAAGTAATATCAGATACACTTGAAATTTAATTAAAAATAAAAAGCTAGCCTGCTTATGCTTTTTAAAAATTATTTTACTGATTAGAAATAATTATATTACTTTTTACACTTAAAATGCAGGTCTTAGGTTGAACATTCATCCATTCTTTGTTCTTTTTAATTACTGATACCACACTATCAACCATCTTCTGGAATTTCCCTAATGCTCCAAGATTTAGGCTATACCAGTGTTACAGATGACTTGTCCAGATAAGTTTGAAAATATCTGCCAGAAGTTCAATCCAAATATCTCGATGGAAATCAAAGATTAAAAAATTTTGCTTCAATAAATACTACTAGCAAAATAGAAAAGAATTATCAGTTAGTTATATAAATTAGTACTTTTCCAAAACAAAAAAAAGGCATATTAATCTTCCTGAATTATTGGTAGTACCACTTGTCCTAAGTTGTTAGATTTATATCTTCTTATATATCCTTTTTTCCCCAAGAGATACATGCTTGTTTATAAAAACATGAAATGTATTTTATTAATATAATACCCATATTTTAAACACAATTTCTATACATCATCCTTTTGTCTATTACCCTGAGGTACCTCACTGTGTCATTTTATGTTTCCATCTGCAGTTACTAAAAAGAAAAGTACAAGTACTTTAAGATAAATTTTATATTTTTAAAGTTTCATTTTCTTTACAAACTTTGTTTTGACCCATGAAGCACACTTTTCAAAATCATAAGCGTAAAACATTCTGAAAACACTTCCCAAGCATTAGTTAGTCTCTCCAAATCCCCTCTCCTAGTTCAGGAATCTCATCTGTTTTCAACTGTACCTGGCTGCATCAAGAATCTGGCATGTTTTCTATTGGTTTGGAGCTTTCTTTTTGCACATAAGTCAAAATCCTATTATAATACATACTTTTTGGTTCTGTCATGTTTTATTCTGTCTGATTTATGCCCACTATAATACTCTTTATATTGTATGTAAGAGTTTTGAACATGGAATTTGTAGTCTATACAAGTGCTAAAGTTGTTTGAGCTGGGAGGGCAGGGGACATCAGGCACCACTGGCCACATTACATCTCTAACATATGTCATGAAGTTGAAACCATCTATGGTAAAGCACTTATAGATCAGTTTATAGATGGTGAATAACTGAATAGTCCATTTTCTTGTGGGATTTGACAACTATGTAACTATGTTTACATTTTGTATTGTAAACATGCAAATATTTCAGATCATTTGCTCCTACTTACCAGGAATTTGAAAAGTAACATCATTTTACGTGACTGCAACTTCATTTCTTTTTCACCTACTTAGTCTTTCTTAATGAGGTTATAAATATTTATTTTAACATTTCAAACCCAGGGACCGAAATAGCCATATTTTAGTTACCACTTTGTCAAGTTTAAATTTAGAAATGAGCAATTCCAATTAATCTTAGAAATAGGAAGAAGAATAATTGGGCTCCTAGCACTGGGTTTAGCAGTTGCATGATTTCTTTTCATATCCTGGCAGGCTGATGATTGCCTTTCTTCTTTTTGACTCTGAGCTCTAGCCCAATCCATACATCCTCAGCATTTCAGTCATGATTTTAAAGAGGTTCTGATCTATCTAGAAGACTCATTCTTTGAACACAATTTCCCTCTATGCTTGGCAAAAATCACAAGTTGTACAGCACCATTCTTCCACAAAAGAGGAACCAAAATACATTAGCACCCTGTGTGCACCTGCTTTGTCAGTGATTCATATCAAGTGTCATTCTCTATTCATTGAGCAGAAAGGAAATCCAGAATATTTGGGACGATTGTCGTGTTTCCTCTGCAGTCTCTTTAGTGATCCATTTGTCTATAAATGTTGGGGGTGGGGGGCTGTTGAGTTTTTTGAGGGTTATTTAGCTTTTTACCACTGTTCATTAAACCTCACCTACAAGTCACGGGCAGTCTCTGTTCTCTGAGAAAGCTGTGCTTCACATCCATCAGAACAATTTCTCCTGTCACCACTCTCTTGGAAAAGACTTATTTTATTTACTTAAATACAAAAATTCAAGTATTATGAGTCTTCTGGGCATGTATCCTGGCATGGCAGGTCTGAAATTGGAAGCCTGTATACCATACCACTATACAGTACATCAATTATTAACTAGCCGCTATTCCTGAAAAAGAAAAAAAATTTTAAAAAACAAAACTTGTCACTACTACCCACCTTCCCCATAAAACAACAAGAAATATTACACAAATTGCAAACAGAAGTCATGCCTTTAATTTATGCTACAACTGTACTGAGCACAAACCTGCATCCAAACAAGCCTCTCAGACCTTCCAAACAGCCTGCTTCCCTGCAAATCCTGTTGGCTAGCTACATTCACCCAGAAGCTGCACTCAAAACCAACCACTTCAGTTACCCCTAGTATGTTGGCACCAAGATGTAAACAGTACTGTTTTGTACTTTTCAAGGTCAGTAAGTACTTTTCAAGGTCAGTAAGTCTTCAGCAAGGTACAACTTCAAAAACTGATTGTTTAACACTTTGTAAACCAGATGCAATATTTTAATATCCAAATCAGTATCTGATAAAAATTCGGTGGAAAAAAAAATGAAGTTCATTTTCATGAAACTTCTAAAGTCTTCAGTTCCAAGCTCATAAATAGCCCTGTTTTTCTTGCCATTGAAATATTATGCATTTCAGAAAGACATGACTCACAGATTGTATTATGCTCCTTCAGATCGTGTACACACACACATCCCCTTTATCTACAACCTCTGTGGTCAGGAATTCACTATGAATTATTTCTTTGATACTACAGCTTAAATGAAAAGTGTTATTTCATTACTATGCACAGTCCAGATTATAAAAAAAATTATCTTAAAATCTTTAATATGCATGTCATAAGATCTTTAATGTATGCCTCCCACCTCAGAATCACAGGGAGAAGCTCAGAAAAAGAGAGACTGAATTACTAAACGAAACATTGAGCACTCTTGTCAGATTAGCAAGCAGCTAAACTAAACTGTGAAGCTCCGACAGCACAAGAATGCGGAGCTCCTCTTCAAAACAAGTTAACAAGAAGTATATGGAAGTGACACTCAGGAACCCATAAACTTGACAGTAGGTGACAAAAAATAGAAAGGACTTTGTTAGCAAGTCTGCCATCTGTTTTTATAGTTTCCTATGTCATTTACATAAGAAGTAGATAAGAGATTTAAACGAGAACTTCATTAGATTGTATGTTAGTGATATACCAGGCACTTGTTATATTGGTGGTATCAGTCACTCACTGAGATGAAGTACCTGGCATTAGGTGAGGGTGATAAGGCAGCAGTCAAACAACAGCTCTTTATCAGCCCTAGGAACAAAAGCTATTACCTCCACCTAGGTGTAACCATCTCTTACAAAGCCTGCATCTCAAAATTAAAACAGAAATGAGATGCAAGTTGTCTTTAAAAATGGGTTCATGATTACCTTAGATCAAAAATCATATATTTCGTAGGTTAGTACTTAGGTGCAAGGGAAACATTAACAATGCAGAGACATGCAAGCTCAGTTTGCTGCAAAGTAATTCACTACTGGATTAGTAAATAATTTGATTATTTTGTGCAGCTACATAAAATAAAAAAACAAACATTGCCACCCCCCCACACACAAACACATACAAAAAACCAACAATAGAAACAGGTAGAAGCAAAGGAAAAAGCAGGCCTGCCCTTCAGCTGCATGTCAGCCTTAACTCAAGTGTGCAAGCACTGTAGTTCATTGCTTTAAGCTGACATAAAACCTGTCAAGTAGCAATCAACCCACTGCTTCTACCCTACCAATTCCTGTGCATCTTTCAGACGCTGGAACAAATCCATCTGAGAGTTAACCAAGCAAAACAAAATGTTTTACGTGCCATGTCTGTTCCCTAATCTTGCTCAACAAGTGGACACACAGTTCCTCTTCCTTGCGGGCTGAAGGGCTCACAAGGATTCATTAATTTTCTACTCACTTACTCTCCTTCCATTTCTTTTACCATGTGAACACAAAAAAAAAATCTCAGGCAGCACTGAAGAACTCCAGCATCAAGCCATCCTGGTGGCTCCTATGGGGAGCCACTACATTGAGTTTGCCATAAACACAGCCTAATATTTTGGGAAAAAAACCAAAACCAGAACAAAACCATAAAAAACCCCACCATAATATCAACAAAAAAGAGGAACACTTCTTTTATGACCTTCCTTCCTCAACTTTTGAATATATTTGTCTTTTGAATGGGATGTTTTTAGTGTTATAAACACTACGGTTCATTATAATTTCCATGATCTCTGCCCCATAATTAACCTTGGTTACATTTCCACTATACACGATTGATCATTGTTTTTGGTAAAGAAGCCTGTTGTTATTCAGGATAATATAAGGCTACCGTAGTAATTGAAAAACAGTAATGTCTCTATATAACATTTTTCCATCACATTTATGTCATTTGTTTCAAATGTTGTTTCAGAATTTGTCCTTGTCAGTATACAAGGTGAGATAAGGATCATATAAGGATCATTCCAGCTAATTTAACAAGGCACTTCAGAGAATGAAAATAGTGCCAGACACCAGTAATGCACATGGAAGCACAAAGAAAGCTGAGTTCTGCTACACATTCATCATCATTATTATCTACTTAGACTTTAGAAAAAAGTATCCAGCCCTTTGTTTTGTACTTTTTTTATTCTGAACCAAAAAAACATTCATAAGAAGATACAACATTTCTTTATACCTGACAAACTTCACTTAACAGCAAAAGTAAAAACTAAAATAAACAACCCACACATTTTAAAATATAAGGTATTTGCTCTGGACTTTGCTTTGCATTCCTACTTTTCAGTGATACAATGTAGCTGATTCTCTAAGTTATTCAACTTAAATTCACTACCACAAGTACACCACTTGATATCACTGGGACCAATCAATTACAAATTTAGTCACAGCAATTTTGTGGAGAATGAAGCTATCTGCAACATTACACTGTTATGCTACAAGTGGTAAGTTTCTTGCTGATGGAAATAGCCACTTCGCTAGCTCTCACGTAGAACTGAGTGAGACTCATTTGCATGTACTAAAAGATGGCAAAGCAGTCATTGGTTTTTGACCTGCTTAGGTTTGTAAGTTTTCTTGTATTTAAATATACAGCTTAAGCTGAGCAGTTTGTTACACATTCTAAAATACCAAAACATCAGCATTATGCTCCAACTATTCCTCTTCCGCTTAAATTACTATATTTAAAAGAGCAGTTCCCTGTTCTAAGGAAGATGTAGATTAGAATAATTTCACAGTTTTCTATGATTCTTTGCAGCATTTACTCTTGAATAAGCAGAAGAGGCAATGTACAGAAGGACCTGGAAATGACTACATTACACCACTTTCACTGAGTAGAAGAGCAAGTAAATTCATCACATGGGGTCATCTGCCTCATTAGCACTACAGTTTTTCTGGGTTTATTCCATCTGGAGTAGAGCAATTCCTGCTCCTTTCCTATTCTGCAGCATATTACCAATGTCTATATTATGCTGTTAGACATATGCAGGTGGCTGTCGTTGGCATCAGCAGACACAAGCTTTCATCCAAGGGAAACACTGATTTTGATGAACAGCAAATAAACTACATTCTTTGTTCTTAATTTAGCAGACAGGCGTGGCTTTAACCAGCATTCAGTAAGACCTACCTTGCAAAATATAAGCAGAATAAATTTCATAAAAAGAACACATACAATGCTGCATTTATGTACAGGAACAAGCAGAAAAGCAAAGCAATCACCAGAACTGCTGCTTCCAGCTTCAGTGAGATTCTCAATTGATGCAAACTGCAGTAAGTCCAGCTAAGTCAAAGCAATTATTTGCTCAGTGCAGCAACAGAAGCTTACTGCAGCTGTTAATATGGCCATTTATAATGTCCTTTGAAGTTGGTTAATAGCACTTTGAAAAAATATCTAAAGTACAATTAAAAGAGTGTGTTTGTTATTTTTTGTATGTTACACTGGCATTGGCAAAAATTCAGATCCACCAGGCATGGCTGAGAAAGAAAGATGAGTCAAAATGAAGACAAAGTATATCAGGACTTGCAGATCTGTAAGTACACAGCTGTGGGCTAGACAAGTGAGTTACAGGGTAAATGACCTGGCAGAGCCTGAAGTTACTGCTGCCTTTTAGAAATCAATCATTGACCTGAAAGCACTTTAACTTTTTGAATCCCCTCAAAGTATCTACCAGAAAAAGCTTCCTGTATCTCTCCAATTACCGTGTCACAGACACACAAGCCTGAACACAGAACACAGCCTGACACAGGAAAATTCCATAAAAGCTCTTAATACTGGACCAACATATGACTTGTCCATCTATTGCAGCTGAATAGGGCAGGCACTGGACTACAGAAGAGCCCTGCCCTCTGGGCAGGAGAGATTAAGCAGGTTGTCAAGGTGGGAGGTACATTATAGCAAAGATTTTGTAAAATAATATTAATCTAGGTTAGGAACACTTGCCATCATTAAGTGCTTGAGATGAACTCAATTTGCCAATATAAATTTTGCCCTGTGAAATCTATTCTGCAACAAGCACACAAATTCCATCTCTTCTCACTTCCAAGGCTGGAGGCTTGCATTTCTTAGCAGCAGAAGACCAGACTTCAGTGTCACTTCTGTATTACAACTGCAACTGCACAGGGATTTTTAAATATGGGGCATGAATATAGCTTAAAAAACAAAAACAGAAACAAGAACTTGCCCTTTTCATGTGCTGTTCAAATTATTTACTAAATCTTGCTTAAACTGTCATAGAGATAATACTCAAGACTTGCAAAGCATAAACCGAAAATCTGACTAGTCTGCTTATGTTTTGCATATCAAAAGTCAGTAGTCTGTACTCAAATGTCATACATATCTACACACATACCAGCAGTATGGCATCACAACATGCTCAGATTATAGCAAGGGCATGAAATCCATTGGATACAGCAACCTTGTCAGCGTGCAGATCCCAAGAATTATTTATGACTGCAGAGGCCAAGAGCAGGAGGAGATAAAGTGGACTATTCAATCAGCTCAAAAGCAAGACCTCATTCAATTACACAGATACACACACATAACCACCTTTTCCTACCCCTACACCTTGCTTGTTCTTTTCCATGAGATCATATTCCGGGAGAGTACAGTATGTTCACTCCATAATATATGCACCAACTGCATTTTATTTTATAAAAGTTGGGATAATCTTTATGGATTTTCCAACAAATCAGCAGTTGCATTGTAGAAGATGCCTGTAATTCAGCATGCCTTCAAGCAAAACAGAACCTCACCAAACCACACCCTACACTCCTGTCCAACTCTTGCTGACACCAGATATACCCAAAGTTGTGGGAAGATGCACTCCATTGCTTTATCATGGATTAGAGAAGATAATCTATTGCTAACTCCTTCACTAAACCATAATGACAACAACAACAGGATCCCTCTAGATTGCTACACTGAAGTTCAGGGAATTTCTTGTCTTCACAACTGGAACACCTGCACTTTGTTACTGTTTCTTTAGTTTTTCACTTCTCCTACAAGTGGTCAAAATTTTGTGGTCAAAAAATTGTGATCTGAACATATATTCAGCTAAGAATGGGCCATAATAAAGGCAAAGACCATATAATACAACCTTAACCTCTTCACAGTTCCTTTAACATATCCAAAAAACGCGATCTGATATACTAACCTTGACTAGACTTGGCATTTTATTGCCATTGTGTAGTCTCACCATGAAGTTTGTCCATGTAAATTTCCTCTTCCTCATACTTCCACTATCCTTACTTTTGGTACTCCTTACCAGTAGACCCAGCAAGTCCTGCCCATCCCAACTCTAGCATACAAGTATTTTAAATGCAAAATGCAGCATATACCTGATATCTGCTTTGTTATCTGCACTCCATTCCTAATAGTGCATGCAAGAAAATGTCAATATGAATCCAGATGAAAAGCGATGCACACCATTTCCCCTCCCCACATCCACAAATTATTCCTCATTTTCCCAAGGAAAATGAGGGAAGGAGGGAAGGCTACAATAACAGCTTATAGAATTAAAACACAGTTTACATGTTGCTCTTGGTACCACCATCACAAGCAAGCAGACTTCTCACTGATTTGCAGAAGGAGAGACGAAGATGATAAATTTACAGCAAGTTTAGCATTGCAGGAACAAGGAACATACTCTTTTTTCTCAAGACAGAAGATTTTATTTCTGGACTAGAAGTTTTCTGCCACCTTTGAATTATCTTTTTTGGTTTTCCACACCATTGTTGCCGATACCACTAAAAAATGCAGAAGAAAACCATTCTGCAAAGCTTCCCCATCAAAAATTCTTCACAGGGAAGTCCCTTGCTCTTCTCCCCCTCTCCTAAATACTCATGTCATTGATTTAGCCTCCTCTATTTTAAAGTCTCTAGCAGATACCAACACAGTAGTAAGTTTCTACTTTGCATTAACCATCTAGAAGAAAAATAAATAAATGTAAGACTTAAAATTACCTATTCCAATTGCTTAACACTACCTCCTCTAGAACCACCATAGTAAAGAACCAGTCTCCCAACTAGGCTGGCAAAAGGAAAAAAAATACGTAGAAAGGGAGACAAAAGTGAGAGAAATCTTTGATACAATTGAACTCAGTGAAATTACTCAGTAAAATTAACTACTGTGTAGTATGAAGTAGGGCTAAAACACCAACATCTACCTTTAGAGGTTGGCCTAAACATACCAAACAGAATAGTAAATACCAAAGCCCTTTCCTGTTTTGACTGCCATAGATGGGAGCCACCCTTCTAATCAAACTTGCATTGGTTATCTTTTTTATATTTAATGCAAAATAGGGAAACCAGACCTTGAATCCTATTCATCCAGCTGCTGAGATAATTGAGGAAAGACAGTCAAGTGATTCACAGGAAGCAGTGTCAACACTTACATTTTATCCTGTGTAACTTATGCAAGGAAGAGATATTAGCAAAATGAGTATTTTTCTGTCCTCACTGGAGAACAAAAGTAATGCGATGAGAAGTCAATGAGCAACTCATTAGGGTTCATAATATGCTTTAAAAAGCACTGCACTGAGTATTATGATCCATTCTTCGCATTAATTCAAAGACCAAGAGAAGGTTTGAATGTAAAAGGAAAAAAACTATTAGAAAATGGATGTTCTTAGCCAGCACAGTCTCCACTAATGAATTTGTTGACAAAAGCTTCTATTGGTTTCATTGCTGTTAGTTCTATAGTCAAGTGAGCCAGCTGGACTCTGTTCTGACTCATGCAGCTTCATTTCTAATTAAGTTTCATTTATGGAATCAAACTCCTCCAGTGGTTATAACCTTGCTGGAGACAGAGGGTCATTAACTTGCAAAAAAACTTTTTATGTGCATGTGCGATAAAGAAAAATACCTACTTTTACTGGCACTTTTCAAAGCAAATATGCAGTACTAGGTCACTCAACACAGTCATTCTGTGATCTGAATTATTCCTTAATAATTATATAGTTCCTATATTGCTCTTTCCCAGCTATTTATTTTGGCACCATAGTTGGCCCTTGCTTTATGTATTCAGCAGCTGTTATTCTGATAATTGAAGAGTTAATGGAAGCCATTAATGAAAGAGGTAGAGGTGCATTCATTTTCTGAAATACTGTGAAAAGGTCCTAGTTCCAGTTCAACAGAAATAAAAAGACAAAAATTTATATATATTTGCACTATAATCTGTACAAATTAGTTTTCACTTATATTTCTGGAGTCAGTATTGGAAAAGTTTTAAATTCTAGCTGGAAACCTTCATTGTCCATTTGTGATAAACTAATATATTCCTAATGAAAAAATTCTTTTTTTTCAAATAAGTGAGTGATAATCACAATAATAACACAACATTTTATAATTTTTAAAATCTTATTCCTGAATTTCTTAGCCAGGAGACAGTAGAAAAATAATTGATGACTAAATTTGCACATAATTTTCTGTAAAAATAAATTAGATCTGATATCTCTCAGAGAACGAAAAGAGGCAGGTGATAAGAAATGGTAAAAAGTCAACGAGATCTCATATCTTTATATAAATTTTATCAAGTTATCCACAATCTCTGGTGTGCTGCCATTTTCAATACTGCATTGGGAAAATTAAATGATGGAAAAACTGCAGAGTTTCTAGAATTATCAATTAAGGAAGATGAAAGACAGAGGGGGAAAAAAGAGAAAAAGAGAGAAAAGGAGAGAAAAAGAAAAAAAAGAAAAGAAAACCAGGAAAAACATGTTCACCACAGCCTTAACCTAAAGCCTGTTCTAAAGTCTTTTTTTGTCAAGAACATTAAGTCAACTAGAAAAGATTTTGATTTTTTTAAAAATAAATTTTAGCAGTATTTTAAGAATTGTAAGAGTAATTGCTAAATTTTGATCCTTCCAATGTCCTTGTTGATGAAGTTTTTCACAACTGAAATATTTCACTTCTTTTAATTTCACCATGTTCAAAATAAAAGTGCCTACTCTAAAGCACAAGTGTTAGGAAGATAAATTAATCTACACAGCACTTCAGAGATACGATATTCACATTCCTCTTGGAATATCTTCCTGGGATATTTTACCATCCTTTCCTAAGTATGTGTCACATAAAAAAACCTGTAGCTATTGGAAGGAATTTTGATAAAGGATAGGTTTCTTTACTATTATTTTTAAATTCCTTCCAGAGTAGTAGCTGAAGATCAAATAAAATTTGTGGCAATAAGAGGACTTAATCTCAAAACCATATACTTTACATTTTATCAGCACAATCCTTTTATATCACAGGCTATACATAGACATTAAAGTCATCTACTAATTAATCACAGATTAATGACAACACACATATCTGACTGAGTTGAAAAAACAGCTAATATAGTCCCACATTCTTTATCACCTTTTCACAGTCAGTTCCAAGTAACACAGACTCTTGCTAAGATAGGAAAAAGTTTTATATAAAAGCTACATTTTATGACTGTCAAGTGAAAACACTGCATCCAAATGTATTAATTTCTTTTTGATAAGGTTTAGATGAGTCATGGCATGATACGTCTTCATGTAAGAAGTATGAACTGAATCAGGAATGCAAGAAGAATGAACTGAATCAGAAGTACACCTACATTTCATGTATTTTTATTTTAATTAATATTATTATCACCATTACAGATAATTTCCTCTGAAGGTAACATGTCCCTCTTTGGTCTTAATAAATTTCTACTGTTTGATGCAGACTAATTAGACCAAGTACCCACTTTAATACTTCAAATAAGCAGCCACATCTTATGGTTCACTGGTAAGAAATATCCAGAGGCACCAAAAATGTTCTTACAATTGCAACAGAGCTGTTTGTACGAATGCCAATTTACCTTGCTTCTCTCATGTCTCTAAAAAGTCTCTCCTTTTTGCTCCACGATTTTTCTCTTTTACTTTTATTGCAAGGCCTTCATTCTCTACAAGATAGAACATTAGAAAAATATCTTTTTTTAATGTGTATTTAAACTATGAGTACTATCAGCAGCTTACTTTTTTTAAAAAAATAAAATGTTGAACAAACCTTGTCTTAAATCATACACTACGACAGCAAAAATTAGAAAGCATACCACAGTACAGGTATTAGGGTGAGAAATACTTGTACCGGGAAATGTTAGCAATAGATTAACTACAGAAAGAAGAGATGATCTAACTAGAGATAGGGACTACAAAATCTCTATTTAATGGCAGAGCTTCTTTGAAGATAATTTAGCCATGAACTGACACAGTTTGAACTTTGAGAAATTGCTTTTAGATAGAATCGCTGACACCAAGAATAGTCCAAAAATACTCTTGGTACACAGGGCTCTCGGGAGAGGACTGTGTTCAGCCCAGACTGCTGTGAGAGCTGCACGGGCTCCTTCTAAGCATCCAGGAATCAAGTGGCTGAAGAGCCCAACAGCTGCAGCTTGGGAATTTGGCTTAGCTAGATGACAAGCTCAAAGTACAGAGGATTCTGCATTTGGGAAGGGACCTGGGCATTATCACCAGCAGAATACAGAGGGTTCTGGTGTGTATGTGTTTCAAGAGACCTGAAGGCTGAGAAGGAGGGAAGCACTGCTCGAGGTACTGTCAGAACAGGGTCCATCAAAAGCACCAGCCATGAGGACTGCTGGGTGAGGCCACATTCTTCACTAGCTCATTCTGTTAAAACTGTCAGAAAACACTGGCACTCAGTTTTAGTCTTTAGTATAAAAAAGTTTATTCCTACTTAACCAAGAGAAGAAAATAGCTGACATGGTGAGGCTGAAGCAATTCATCCAAATTTATTACAGGCCAAGGCACGGAATTACAAATGGTGGGTATATTTCAAGAAGGGACCAGCTGTTGAGGGTGCAAACCTGTAGTGTTGAAAGTCAGGTTTTACCCAGACCTTCGGCATTAGTGCTGTTGTTGGGGATTCTGTGTTCCAGAAACCATAGAATGGTATCGTTCACATTTCCATATTTCCCATCATTTTGGATGGTAACAGTTACCCACATGGTAGCAGCAGTGACCATTTAGATAACCTACTGGTGAGAGAAGGGATGGCGAGTTATTGACTAAGCCGTCATACACTAAAAATCATTAGATAAGCTTTTCTTAGAAAGGCAATAGTATTTCCCTAATTAAAGCGTCTTAAATTATTTCTGATAGTCAGAGTCAACATTCCAAATGAAGAATCCCACAACACTGTCTGATCTTTTTACACCACCAAATGAGACAGAAAAATAAATAAGCAACATTGACATCTGTGTCACAAATGTAAACACTTCAAAAGACTGTTTTTGCCAGCACCAGCAGAGAACCATTGGTGCTTTCTGCAGAAGCAGAAACCTGTTGCACTCAAAGTAAAATCAAACTCAGCAAGACATAATTAATATTCAAATGCCTTGAGCACAAGCATAAGCAAACTAAAACAGCACAACCAGCAAGAACTGATAAATATCGTGTGACATTGTTACACCACTAATTACATAAGCAGCAGCCAGCATTTCTAACCAAGCTAAACATAAATAGAATTAATTGCAAAGGGGCAAACAGAGACTTATTATGGAGTTACACAAATAAGATAGAGTAAGACATGCAAATAGCAAAATCTGCAAGGTAACAAAAGGTATCAGACAGGAAAGATTCTGCTGAACTCTTTTGGATTTCCTATACAAATGGCAAAGATGTTTAGTGAAGCTACCCAATGAGATCATAGTCTCATTTTGGGAAGGGTGTTAGAACTGAACTACTGATCTAGGCATTCTCACTATGGCACTGTGACATACACATTCTCAACACCAGAACTGTTTTAATGCAGAAATTCCTCATAAAGTGTGAACTTCATGAAGCACAGCAACAAAAAGCATCAAACTGAATGGAAAAGCACATAAAGAGTTAAGAAATCACTTATCCTGGACTGAAAAACATTCATCTTTATTTGTGCCTCCAAACGATCCAGCATAAAGGAAAAATACACATTCTGTTGCCTGACAGATATTAAAGTCCGTGATCAGCCTGTGACAGATCCAGATTCTAAGTGCTGCTTTGTCTCAATCAGACCAGGATTTGCCTGGATTCTCTCAGACATCCCAAGCCAATAAACTACTCAGTTGACTGTGAAAACACAGACTTTGGTTTCCTCTCAAAGTTGTTGACAAAGAAGTAAAAAAAGTCTCCATCAAAACTTTCTACTTAATCAAAAAGTTTTATAGAAAAAGTTCATGTAAATGAAGGCAGAAGCATTAAGTACTCTGCACTAAAGAAAAAGGTAACTTATTTAGTGGTTACTCAGTGCAAATGGGTAGAGAGCACTTACAGACCACTTACAGTATACGTTTTCCTAAACTGAAGCTTTTCTCATCCAAAGCCTGTGCAACATATTTAGAGTGCTTGATACTTAGTGTATACTCTATAAATAGTTAGATATAATTGAGTAGACAGTTTACTCTGATTTTTTTGTTCAGAAGTAGTCAGAACTTAACAATCTCTCATGACAACTGCGCAAATTAACTTAAATGTGAAAAGCCCTTTCTCATCATTTCCATATACAGTAAGTTTCCAACTAGCCCAAAACAGAATCAATATTGAAAAGGAATAAAGTGAGAATTAGTACCAAAAGTGGAAAAAGTTTTCTTATAAAAGATGAAACTGTACTGAAATGAGCAAAAAGCCTTTTTTTTTTCCTTTGTTATAGACTGAATTTTATTAACTGACCTGGCCTAAACCTGCTGAGCAATAGGACTTGACAAAACACATCAAGCAGACTGTCAAACCACACCTCTTACTCCAGTGAAAGAAACTGGTCTGAAGCTCAGCACAGGATAACTAAGGCAGTGAAGCTGCATCCATATACAAGGATAGCTTATGATTTTAAAATTATTAACCCACATTAAACAGACTGGAACACTAAGAGATTGGTTATTTTCTCCTATAAATTTTGCAAGGACAAGACATTTTGGGGGCCTTTTTTAGAATATATTTTTCTAAGGCAAAAGTATCACACAGTGAACATATCAAGTCACTGGGGCTGCCAACATCCATGCTCATCTCTCATCAGGTATAGTTTGGAGGGAAACCAATAAGCAGACATTGGTGAAGAAAACCCTTGTGCACTTCAATGAATATTCATTACACCCTCTAATTTATTATCATGTTTACAGCCAAAACTGCAGAGCAAATTACATTCTACATAAGGTCCCGAGGGGGTTTTCATTTCCACAGCTTGGACTGGTACCAAAATAAAGCACATTAGAGAGAAATTGCAAAGAGAGCCATTAATATTTAATGGACTACTAACAGCAGTGATCCTCATGACAAAGTCACAGGGCAGAGGAGGGAAGGATCATTCAGAACTTTGCTCCACAAAAGTCTTCTCATTAAGCAAACTGAATTCAAATAGACAAACAGGTGGCTTTCTAAACAAAAACAAACAAAAAAGCAAACCACAAAAAATTCCCTCCACCCCCAATAACAAAAAACCTAAAACCCTCCCAGAACAAAAGATTAAAGAACAGCCACTCAACATTAAGTAGAAATAAACAGCAAAAATTGGACCCAAGAGATAACAGACAGCCCAAAGGAGAAATTAGCTTATTACAAGAGCAGAGCAAGATTTGAAACTGCCTATGCACAGAGAGGAAGTATCACATGGAGATAACCCAAAATAATCGGTGGCTGGCAAATATAAACAAGTCAATGAACATGACAACACTGAAATTTCCATTTCATAGCAGAGAAAAAGCTTCAAACTGCCCATCCAAGAGAATGGAATTAAAACTCAGGGAAAAACAAGTATCCAGCAGCCAGCAGAACTTTTACAGCATTAGCACAGATGGTATAAACTTGTAATATCTCTCTAGTAATTCAAGTAGGATTGGGGCAGCAGCACAGTCACTGCAGATGGCATGACAGATAGGGATACTCGGACTGGTCTAGATTCATTTTCAAAACTGAAAGCAGATACAATAAGGTCACTTAATCCACCTGTTTGTTCTCTTCCTGCTCATCAAAGCCAATGAGGAAATCCCAATTACTGTTCCTCTAACACCTGGTAAAGTAATAGTCATGCAAATACAGTTGGGCTTTCAGATTGCAGTTGAAGCTCCGATGTAGCCTCTGAGCACTGATCAACGACTACTGTTTGGCATCTACTGGACGACCTCCCTTTCCATAGAAAAATTCTTTGTCTTTGTCTCTATTCCATTACTCCTGCACTGGGTATTTTAAATAACTTGATCCTTCTGACTGCCTGACCCTGCAAAAATAGACTCAGGCATGCTTTTTTCATAGCTGCTTAATTCAATTTCCCAATTATTCTATTCAAATGGCTTTTAAGATATCATTACCAGTTTTCATCAACAGTTCCTCATCTCTTTCCATCTACTTTTTAACTTTCTGTGGAAAGAATGAGACTAGGAACAACAGAAACCATTCTGAATTGAGTCAGTCTAAATAGCAATTAATTAAAATGAAAATATCTTCTAGGCACAGACCAGAATTCATACCATGTTTTTGTCTTAGATTTTTAATATTTTCTCTAGAATGCAGTTTCCCAAACTACATTTGGTTTAGGTACCAACTGGTACAGCTGCCAGGGGAACTAACAAAAATAGTTATAAAATAAGGCCACAGAAGTCAATACCACTTAAACAATGTAGATCCTTGTCTTTTTTGTCATACCTTTTTCTGATCATACAATAAAACCATAACTTGTATGAAAGAGCATTAACTATGAGGGCATTTGTCACATTAACCTTTTCATTGAATGTTCCAGAGCATCATTTATGCTATTTTGTGCTTGAAGTGTTCTTCCAGAAGGAATTTAATCTCATAAATGTATTTAAATTCTGACCTATGTTCGGTAAAAACAACAGAATACATCCCAAAACAATATGTTGAGGTTTTTCAGTCACATTACAGAAGTGTGGTTTATTCTGGAAAATAATTGCTCTTAAAAAAAACCAACATAAATAGCAAAATAAATGTTGTAAAATCACTTGAATTCAGTTTTAGATTTACAAAAAACACTGGGTGGAGTCAGGAGTAAAAGTCCTATCAACTTTCATCACTGAGGTACTAACAGAGACTTTATCAGGTCCCCAAAATTCTGGCTTTCAGTTTTTATATTTCAGTGGCCTTGCATTGAACCCTACCCTTTATTACCAACTTCGGGGCCGTAAGAGGCCTTTTACTGAGGCTACTTTTATAGCAGTTTCTCAGTTGGACCTGTCTTTTTCCCCAAAGCCCCAGAAGTCACAGAGTGTTTCTCTGGCCAGAAGAACTAATAGTCTGAAAAACTGTTAACTCAAGCAGCAATAAGAAAAAAACCAGTTTAAAATATAAAGAAAGGTGTTTTTCTTCAGAAGAGCTGGGAGTAAATGAGAAATAATAATTAGCAGGAATGCTTTAGTATTAACAGACAAGAGGTGACAGACAAAAGTAGTTCATCCCTAGGCAGAGGAGATTAAACTCCCCAAGTTCCCTGGGGTTTATAGACACCAGGCAGTAGAGCTGCCTGTGTTCATTCCAAGTCAGAAAATTTCTTTGCTCCACAGACTTTAAAAGCACATGGTATGTAGCCATTTGAAAGATATAAGAGACTCAAAGCTGCAAGTGTCCTAAATCATGAGCTGGAGAACAGGTGCACACCTGAGATATTCTCTTGGAAAGAAACAGGCGGCAGTGGACAGCCAGCATGGGAATCTGCATTCAACTTGTGCTTCCCCCACCCAGCCAAAAAATATGAATGCAGGAAAATGAGAAAATTCAAGAGAGCAGATTAGACCATTCATTTCCAACCTCATAATTATCTTTCCTTATAAATAATAATTTTTGGAAGGGGAAAGAACTAGTGAATGAGTACACCCTGCTCCTCAGACAGCCTCACATAAGTGAGATGCAAGTAACTAACTTAAATCTTGGGGAATGGTCTTTGTGTAAATGCGAAGTTGTGATGAAGATAAGCCGATCTCAGTAGAAGAGGTATCAGATGTCATCATTGGATCTGATTAGAACTGATCAAGGAACATGATGACTTTTAGAAATAAACTGGCGTCCCATTAAAATACTAGTAGTTCAAATTCTCAGATTATAACTGATCAGCAGTAAGTTAATATATAGAAATACAACCCTTCAGTGAGAATCTCATTTGCTGTTCACTTTAGATAGGTATAGCACGCACAAGGAATGTTTGTGCATAAGGTGTTGTTCTTGGATGAACAACAAATTCTTGGGAGAGCTACACAAATCTAGGTCAAGGTTAAGAGTTGGAAAAGTGTTTGAAAAGAGATATAGGATAGAGGTCTTTTCTAGCTCCACATTTCCCTGTGATTGAAAACAGTTAGATGTAGCCTGACTGCTGATACAGAGGGGGACACACTGAGTAGAATTTGATATCAAATCACAGATAGCTGTACAGGGAAGGCTCAGGGTGTTCAACCTCAGCTGAGTACACGCGGAGGACAAACTGTGATTAATGTCCAAAGTCAAAGCTGACAGCAGCTATTACAGAGTGGATTACACAGCAACATAACGTAATATTGCCAGACATCACCCTCAATCAAGCCTCTCTCCTGAACAAAGTGATCAACACTAATCCCATTGCCATGCTATTATATTAGTAGACTCATAAGCTTTCCATTCCCCCACACCACGTACAAAGATGATGGCTCCCGGCCACTTGGAACACCAAAATTTCAGACTTGCCTGAACGTTGCTAAAGATTCTAAAGATTAATTCTCTTGGAAAAAGCTAACAATATATCCCTCAACACCTACAGCTGAGAAACCATGTAGATGTCAGCAATGGATGCCCTGAGCTAGCACATCCTTGTGCATCAACGTGACAACTGCATTATAAACACTATTTTTTATATCACACATGCTTAAACAAGCAAAATGATTACAGATTACAGCCACATCACTCAATTGGCTAAATCTAAAGGAGAATTAATGCAAATGAGCTTTGGCAAAGAGATTTTATTCTAAACTCCTAAATGGAAGTTTTATTATTTTGTCTGGTCATATGCCAAAACACATCACAAAAAATATATGAAACACATGAAAAATGTTCTGCAGTTAATATTGCCTAATGAGAACTTGAATCAAATGTACCCACTCTCCAAATGCAAAACATCTATAGCTCACAGACTTGTTTTTCTCTTTTGATTTGTTTTTAACCATAAGATTACCATTTCAGTTATATTTAAGTATACTACAGAAGCAGCATTTACTGAGATAAAAATCTTTTCCTTGTTTTTCTTCAGTTGTTTAGGCCACAATCGAGCCTGGAATTCTCTAAATTTTTTTTAAAATTTTCAGATTTGTTTTGGCTTTTGAAATCACCCAGTGAAAATTAGACAATTAAATTAAGAATTATTTTTGTGACTTATTTTAGAAAGAAAAGGGGAGAGGTTAATACCAAACAGTTAATAGGTACCATACTAGACATTTATGTTCATATCTTTACGAAACCAATTGCAAGACACCAGTTGGCCTGCATATAAAGATCAATTTAGAATCATTTAACTTTATTAGGTTAGACAACTAAATTTTCCAACGTACTTTAAATAATCAATTTAAGGAAATATCTGCTGCCACAAATATGATTCACCATACTCTAAAATTAGATGTGTAAAAGGTCTAAGTATTATAAATTATTTGAGAGAAGCAATCTTTTCCCTGCCTTGACTCGATAGGAATAGGAGAAGGGATAGCACTACAGTTTAGGCCGGATGCTTAACTTTGAGCTAGACACATTAAATGGCACAAATCACACCCTGTACAGTAATGATTTCAGTCCTGAATGGCAGCTTCGGCCTTCAGATCTGCTGCATCCCAACCACATGCCATACGTGTGTAATATTTTCCGCAGGGTTAAAGTAGTTCAGTCCCATAAGCAAGGTACGGCAAGTTTGAAATGAACCTAACTGAAGTGAACAGCTTAAGTAACTGGCACTTATTGCAAAGATTTATCCCTAACTGCATTAAGGAAAACAGTGAGGCATTAACACATTCTCTGCCATAAGTACTTTAGAAAAACCCTTGTGATGCAGTACCAGCTGCGCTGAATATGCACTTAAATCAGTTCTTTACAGTGTAGTTACTCCATAACATCATCACCAGGCACAAGAACCTCTTTGTCACAGCAATTTATCAGCTTCCAGCAGACCCCTCCTTCACAAGACAGCAAAGCCCAGCGCCCAAACTGCTGCCAAGTGCACAAGCACCTGCCTCAGCTGGGCTCTCCAAGGCAGGCTCAGCCCTCGTTCAGGCTGAACGTCAGTTTGCCAAATGGATCCTGACATCTTGCCAAAGGGGAGGGCTCCTACATGCTCGCTTACATGCTGTCTCTTCTCCTGTATCTGCAAAACCTGCAGCTAGCCTAATGTCTCCAGCTGCTCCTACCTTTACTCCTCTCACCAGCACTCGAGCACCCAGAGGGCACCTACTATGTCTGAACATATTTAATCAGAGCAAACTCAGTTCCAGTTGCTGCAAACAGAAAGGCATTCAAAACTCATTGACTTCCAACAGATATTGGATCATCATTATGAAATGGAAAAAGAACTAGGAGTAACAGCAGTCTGCCACCCATATTCTCACACTACCTCATCTCCTTGGAGTAAAAGTCCTTGGGACTTTTATACCACCTCTACCACTATTTTTAGAGCCTACAATAACTGGATATCCTTAAAACCCTAAGAAAGGCTGGATATCCTTCTAACACAATCCTGCAAGTATGATGTATGCTGTCCAAAATTAAGTTCCTCTTGTTAGTTTCCCTTAATTTATTATAAGGCAGCTTCTGCTGTGTTGGGATCCTTACAGTTCATGGTCTCCTAGCCATGCACTATGTTCCCCGGAGCAGTTTCTGTAAGCACTCCCATATCCTCACCAACAGTGTAACATGGGACAAAAGTAGAAGGTACTGTTCCACAGATGAAGAGGAGTGAATACGGTAAAGATCTGCTAGTCCAATTCATGATACTGGTACATCTCTACAGTTTTAAATCCTTAAAGTTTTAACAATGAATGGCAAGACACATATCCAACTAGTGTTTTGTACTGTGAGAATTTAGTTCATTCAGACTATGAGGAATGTTGACCCACACTCTCACTTCACATGTCACAGGAGAGTGTTTGCTGCTGATGTGTGGCTAAGATTGAGATCTCCACAGCAGCACTCTAGTTGCTCTCTCCGCCTTCAGCACTGCAGAAAGGAATTTCTATAAAGTTGCATTGATTAGGCCAAAAGGCTTGTTTGGACACACTTTCCTCAGCTGTCAAGCATGGATGGTTATAAATATTTATGAGGGCAGAAAAGCATATCAAAACCTAGTGGAGCTGTGAGACAAGCTTAAACAATGCCATTTACAACCCATTAACATAGGTTGTGCTTTCTCAACTCAGGAGGTACAAAAAGCTACAAGAACTGGTATAATTTCACTGTGGTGCAACAAAAGTGTCAGAGAAAGTTAATATTAGTTACATAAGCATGCACATCTTTACTGGAAGGTTTAAAATACATGTAAGTAGAGACATTGCCCCAAGGCATTTCATTTTGTTTCAGTAGAGATGAAAATGGTACTGCAACTATCTCTATATTCTTTATATAAAGATCCACCAGCCGGTGCTAGGAAGTTACACAAAAGCTGTATATAACAAGAACTGTGTTTGAGAGGGGATTTTGTTATTTCATGGTGTCATGAATACCTTGCTAAGGAGTACACTCAGCACTCTGGTTTTCCTCCAGAAATTTCCCAGACCCGGCAAAATATTTAAACAGGAATACAAACAAGTTTCACCCATACTCTAAATACGATCAATTTCAAAAAGAAAACATGAAAATATTTAGGGCACACAAGTACTCAAGATTACAAGTAAATTTTTAATAAATCAGACATAGGTATTATATGAAAAAATTCAAGGTGGAAGGATCAAGTCATTCAAGATTTTAATTTGACCATACACTGACTATCTAAATTAAAAGGGAATATCAGAGATGATAAAGAGCCCTTTTTAGTAATTGCAAGAAGCAAGCAGTTTCAGATCAAATTCATTTTTTCTCAATACAAGATGAAACCTAGTTAAACCTTTAAAAATTTTAAGATCTCCCAGTGTTTCTAAGAAGGGTTAAAAAAATCAGGTTGTTCCATATTAAAAAAGAATACTTATATATGTGTGAGAGCACTGGACCAACACCTTTAAAAAATAGTCTTAAGTGTGGTTGCTTTCTAATTTAGAAAGTAGAGCAAACATGATAAAACAGTGTCCTGCGGTTGAACATCCCTTTTAATACATAAAAGTTTTGGCTGGTTTTGTTAAATAGTTACTTTAAAACAACAAAACTTTTCACATCATCTAACTTCAGCATTCCCTCACCCCCATCAGTATAATAAATTTTAGTGCCAGAGTAACACCACATTGTTTAGCAATGAAGAATTCTGGCAAACAGGCCTTGCATGAAAAATACTTTACACAGTATGTTACACTACCTTGACCGGTTCCTGCTTAGCTTGCAAGAATTTACGGAAATAGCGCACAGTACTGCGGCTGCTGAAGTCAAAGTATTCTTTCAAAAAAAGAAGATTATTCCATTTGATTCCCTCACCCTAAATGTTTTTGATTCTCCAGCAGTCTCACTTCTATGGGATTACTACAGAGATGCAGAGTAGCTGCTTCCTTAACCTTCCGAGTTCAGCTGGCTTTATGACTATTTCTGGTGCTGATACCCTAAAAAAATACAGCAACCATCAGAGATTATCCATCTGCACCTTCAAGTATTAGAAGCAGATGGGTTTGGGGGATTATTCTCCCCATTGACCACAGTATTAGAGAGCACACCAGAAAAAAAATTGCTATTTTAAATTCACCTAAGTAAGCTAGGCTGATATTAAGGTTCTCTGCTATGGTTTAATAGCACTGTATCAACATTAAAAATACTCAAAACATATATTTGGAGAGGGAAAGCAATTGCCAGGGTTTTCCCCTCAAAGTTGCAGCCACATATCTAGTTAAGAGGGAAGTAGCCAATTAAAATTGCACAAAAGAAACACTGAAGAAAAACAGGAAAACTGTTGTGGGACAAAAGGAAACATGAGTGGCAATTCAGCAATCAGGAATTAACAGTAAAAATAAAATAGAAGTGAAAATCATATCTTTGCCACTTAAAAAGAAGTAAATCCAAAACCTTACACAGCTTGGAGTAAAACACCTTCCATCCACACATTACAAAACCAGATGTGAAGTGATCATTAGGTCAAGCACTCGAGTCAGACAGAGACACTATTAAGATTGTCTGTTCAAATCTAACTCACCCCTAGTTATCATCGTATTTTTTGCTACAGGAGTCAGTAACCTACAGCTTTTGTGCCAAAAGCTACGGCTGTGCTGGTAAATACTTCTGCCAAGTAGGAGCTACAGCCCAGCAGGAGCAACTCAGCATTCAAATGTTTCATGTGCCGAGGATGTACTCGTGACTGTCTCCAGTCTGAGCCCATGAACCAAGCACTCATTCAGTGCTGGAACACAGGAGATGCCCTTGCCTTGGACAGACTCATCTAAAAGTCAGGTTTTGTGCACCATGACCAATTTATGAGATAAGCCAATCCAAGGCAAACAAAGACTGGGGCAACAATATCAAAATCACAGTCCTGATGTAAATAAGCTCACTAGTGTAAACCCATCCCTTGCAGAAAACAAGGGTACAGCTTCTGACTGACATCTGGCCAGCTTTTGTAGGGCTAGATGTCAGAGCATCACGAAAGGGATGCTTTCCAGAGCCAATGGCTTGCATATGCAAGTTACCGGCAGTATCTTAGATGCCTCATCCACTGGAATATCAAATTACACAGGTATGGTCTGCTTCAGGAATAAATGACTAAATAAATCTGACTTAGCAGTGCTAATACATGTAGTGACCATATCCCTTGTGCAGCTGCCTTTATAAGGTTAGTTTTCCATGGGTTCCCCCCTGCCCCAGGAAAAAAAAGTCTCATTAAGTCAACAGTATGACCAGGAAACTTTTTATTAGCCAAGTATTTTTCTCTATAAAGCTATGTCCAAATTTTCTATTCTGGACTTCTTAATTACACACCTTAAATGCCATTATTCTATTTTCCAGTAGTGCATTTTCTGCACTACTCAGTGCACACAGTCCTATGGCTTATCAGTGAATGTCACAGATTACAGTCTTTCAAATTTTTCATTCTTCACATCTCACAGAAACTGAAAGTTTACATTTATACAGTGCTGACCTTCAGAGCTACTGCAACCACCAACATCACCTTTGATTTTATAACCACAAAACCACTTCCTCTCCCCTTCCTCATACTTCCTCCACTGCTTCTTACTTATTACCATTTTTTACCATTTAGAGGGCAGTATATATCACATGCCACAAGGCTGTTGAAATTCAAAATACAAGGAAAGAGGATCAATGAAAAGATACCCAATATCATCCAAAAAGAAGGAAGAATATTTTCAGCATTTATGTTATTGTGTTCAAGGAGTCAAATGTGAAGCTATCTAGGTCAAGGAAAAATGTTATAGTGAAGAGGCAATGGAAAAGCTGCAGATGTATATGAGCAATAACTTAGGTAAATGAATCTGAATGTTTTCTCTGATTGCCTAGAACCTGGTGTTATTTACGGAAACCAGGATCTGATGTTATTTACGGAAACCAGGAACAAAGCAGTTGCAATGAAATGACTACAATAATGCCTGGCAATAATGATATTAAATCCATGTTGTTCTAATTATTCGCAGTGTGTAATTTGGTTCTCTCCTCAGTCTTGCTGTCTAAAAGCAGCTGGGCTTCCTTCATTCCAGCAGAGCAGAGCATGAAGACAGAAGTCCCCTGTCATTTCTCTTTGTCGTTCACTAGGTCACTGAACAGGAGGATACCTTTGGGCACAAAGGGAGAAGAAGTCACAAGGCAATTTCTTTGCCTGTATGAGTCTAGAAAACAATTTTGAAGCATTACCTGCAGCATTGTGCCACAATGAGCACAGCAACAACACACAGGAAAAGCTCAGCAAGAAAACAAGACAGCTGAACTAGTGAATAGAGAAGACTGAAGTCACCAAGGCAAGCAAACTGACACGTTAATGGATTTAACAAAATATTCTGTGACAGAGCACTCTTACAGATTCAAAACAGTTCAATACACAGAAAAAACCCTCACAGAATGTTAGGATGCCTATCTCTAGTAACTTCCAAGCTTTGATCAAAGCTTCCCCTCTCAGAAATATAGAAATGGTTATGCATTTCGTTGTTAGATTTCTTTTACATAATATGTTATTCTTCCATCAATTCTCAACTTTTTCTTCAGTTTAAATGTACTTGTACATCTATCCACTCATTTGAATTAAAAAAATTCTATTAACTAGTATCTTTGACTTCCCTTGCCTTCTGTATTCAATTAATACCAGTAGTGACCAACTGAATGACTAAAAAGTAGAGACATGAAGGCAGGGGAATGAAGTGTGCTTACCCTAGGAAACCAGGCTTAAGAAAAATTATAATTAATTCTCTTTTAAGAAGTTCATTGAAACAAAGTTGAACCACATTGTTTTAGCTCTGACAAGTGGCAGAAAAGGTCCAAGTAACCACAGGGAGAAAACAAACCAATGGATTCCATGCTCCATTTTCCTCATAAATCAAGACAACATGCAGCAGGATCGGAGGACACATGGACACAAAACTTTCACACAAGAAACAAATGTTTGAGGAATTGTAATGGAACTGGGAATGGAACTCAGAAAAAGATACATGGAGGAGAAAAAAGATCAGGGAAAGGTGATTAAAAAAAAAAGGAATGGCTATAGCTGGCTCATAAATCAATGCTGTGCTTAGCATGTTCTTGATGGTGCAAGAAATATGACTTTCACAAAAAAAAAACCCTATATGGAACTCCAATTAGCTATATCATAAATAGAAAGAAATTTGATAAAAATAATAAGGAAGGCTACAGGCTCACAAAGAGTTCCTTACTTCAACATATGGCCACATATTACAGAGTAAATGCCCCCCCATTCTGTAAGTAGGCTGCATTTATTTTACCATTACAACTTTCCTCTAAAAATGTACACACCACTTTCCAATTCATACATTAATTTGCACTTGCCCTCTTCACAAAGAAAAAAATCTATAGAAACTTCAAAAACAGAAGGAATTAGAGGTCCTTAGCTGAGCACCTCTATCTAGACTTGCACGCTTTCCAGCTTTCAGTAATTTAATTCTCTGAAGTTAACTTCTCCATTAATACAAATATTTGAAGTGAAATGCATTTTTTTATGAGCTTCAGTATATATTCCCTACCAATAAACCCATGGTTTATCACTTAATACTACAATTTTACCTGGTTCTGCCAGAAGAATATTGAGGCTAGATACACTCCCTGAACTAGAAAGTGTTAAGGAACAGACCTTCAAAAATTTAAACATTATCATGAGCAAGTAAATACAGGATATATACATCTTTCTATGCTGCCCAATGTAACAGTTTGTTCAAGATTATAGCAACTCTTACAACAGTAAGCATCCATTTCTATTTCATTTTGACACAATTAAGTGCCTTGAGCATTCTGAAAGGATTGCCTTCAGCTTCCGGGCAGAGACCCACAGGTGCTTAACTTCTTAGGCACTTTTAAAAAAGCAGTCAGTTTTTAATTCCTATAAAGCAGTGATAGCATTTTGAGAGACAAAATAGTAAACGTACCCTCTTCCTGCAAGCATGAGATTTTTAGTAATTGGATCTCCCTGCTGGCTACCCATGGATCTTTCTTGCAAACTAGCTTCAGGCATTACTCTAAACAAATAAATAAATCTGAGGAATCAAGGTCACCATAAATCAATCTGGTAGCCTACAGATCCAGTCTCATCCATTGTTCTGTACATTGATCAGGTTCAGATCAGAGATGGTGCTTCAGGAAAAGTATTTTAGACAAGATGTCTTAGCAGCACACAAACATCTATCAAACCTCACACCATTAAGTTTAAATTTCTAGCACCTGAGGTTCATAAGCCTAATGTTTTAATCAAACAGATTGAACAAGACTTGGAAGGATTAGTGATGTCCCTTTTCAGGCTGAACCCATCTTTCCTGAACAACAACTGGAGCAGAAGTTGACTGTGGGAGAGGTACCTCTGAAGCATCCAGCACTAATATCTGTGACTATCATCTAGAACAACACACTGTACTCATGGATAATTTCAACTTGCCAGATGTCTGTGGGAAATACAATGCAGCAGAGAGGAAGCAGTCTAGGAAGTTCCCAGAGTATGCAGAAGACTACTTCCTAACACAACTGATAAATGAGCCTACCAGGGTGCCTCGCTAGACCTGTTGTAGGACATTGATTGAGAGAGTTCCTTGGGAGTCAGTCCTGAAGGGCAGAGGAGTCCAGGAAAGCTGGATGTACTTTAAAAAAGGATTGTTAAATATTCAGGAGCAGGCTGTCCCCAGGTATAGAAAGACAAGTTGTCAGGGAAAAAGACCAGCCTGGTTAAAAAGAGAACTTAGACTGGAGATTAAGGAAAAAAAAAAAAGGATCCATCACCCCTGGAAGGAAGGTCAGGTAATTTGGTAAGAGTATAAGGATGTCTTAAGATCACTTCAAATTGCAGGTTCTGCAAAGGGTCTTCTTAAGCTCTAACACTGACTTCACATAACTCATTTATGGATTGCAAGCATACATAATTTATCAAGTGTAAATACTATTTGCCTTCACCTGTGTTAATCTCTATGCTAATTTTTATTCATAAAATCACATGCAGAATATATGCATCTACTAATTACAATGAGCAAAAAATATTCTAAAATCTCAAGTGACTGTACATATTACTGTATTTTCACAATGATCAACACAGCAGTTGCTTATTGACAGACATGGCAAGTAGGATTCAGAAAATCATGTGAGTCCAGAGAAAAGATCTAGATATGAGTAGCATTATGTAAAAAGTTGATAGGATTTACAGGGAGTTCTCTTCATAAATCATTCAGTGGAAAGAGTATGTCTTTCTAGCCTATTTAGGTGCAGTAATAAAAATATTGGGAGGATCGTGTGCCTGTGAACAAATGCTTTCATGGATGATGTTATGTACATAACTTCACCAAGACCTCTAAAAAGTAAAAGTACAAAGAATTACCATCTTAGTAGGAAAAATAAAAATAAAAACAACCTTTGTGACAGGTAACTGGGGCAGGAGAAACACAGTAAAACAATTAACACCCAAAAATATACTGGAAAGTTTAAGAAATTACTTTTCTCTAGCTACTGCCCACAATGTTGAACCCTGAGCTGGCATATTCTGTAATCATACATGCAGAAGGACAATTAATTGGAAATACTAATTTGCTAGAGTACAACAGTTAACACTGAGTGCTATTTTGAACATCTCTAGTTGTGCTAAGTACCAATATAAATACTTCAGTCAACTAAAATATATTTTTAAAATTAGCACGTGTCATATGTTATATTGTGTTCATAACCAGAAACATTTTAATGTAGGCTTACAAACTACTGAATTATGCAAATGTACACCAATAATAAACAGCAAAGCTTGCTTGGTTTTCTAGTGCTTTTTTGCATTTCGAAGTTGCATTTTTCTAAACATGTTATTAGGGATCTATACAGATATTCTGGTTCCATCTTATTCCATCATACCTCCTTTAGTAGTCTGATCTATTGTGTGCTCTCTAAATTCCCCAGTCCTGCCCAGATGTGAGCAAAAAAAAAAAAAAAGTGCAAGTTCCTTCTAAATAGTCAAAGGTAATAAAAAAACACATAATAATGATGGCAGAAAAAGTCACATAGCAGGAAAGAATTAAAAAAATTTACAGTAACCCTTCAGAGAATTCCTTTCTCTCTATGGCAGTCTTTTTTTTTTTTTGCACTGCACATTCATGTTCTTTCCCAGTTTAGGATTTTTCTTCAGGTGGGGTGTATGTGTGAGTACTACTTCCACAGTACTGAAATATAAAGACTGGTAAAATTCATGTATAAAAGCACCAAAAACATATTGCCATTCTTTGTCATGGATGTATCATTGGACAAATAAAAAAATATCCAGCACCCATGGCTATCAAGAAGTGAAAGTGACATGTGAAAGCAAATTGTAATTTGCCATTATAATGTTTGATGTATAAATATCAACACAGTCTAAATAAAAGTAAATTCTAACCTAATAAAATATTTCAGATAAATCTAACCCTTAGCACATCCCTACTAAGACTATTACATCATCTTTGTAATACTTCTTTGGGAAAGGAATACTCTCCCACGAGCTGAGGAAAAGAATTGGTGCAGTAGGGAGAATCAAAGTTATCAGTTATTCTAATGAAAGCAACAGCCTTCTTGGAAATTTTATCCATTCTAATAACCTTTTCTTTAACTGTCTAGTGGCTTTTCCTCTACATAGTTTATGCCAAGTACTAAAAACAAAGGAAGATTAAAACCTGTTCCTACCTAAAGATCTACTATCCTGTTCAACACTCTTAACAGAGAAGTCTATAATATTTTCTTTCATCCCAGCACTGAACTAATTGATTAAATTAGTTCCAGAGTGCCTTTCCAGGACAACTTGAAGACATGCCAGGTGAATTCAGAGGCTTGAGCTACTATTGCTTTTGCAAATCAGGTTCTGCAAAAAGAGAGAATTCAAGATTCAGGGTTTTCAACATTTTCAGGACAACTTTTCTTCAAGGAGAAAGGAGGGCGAAAAAATCCCAAAGACAAATGAGAATATTTTATCTAAAAAATCCCAAGGCTACAAGTGCATACAAGCACATGTAGCAGTCACAGTGTCCATAAGTGAAACAAACTCTGCCACTGGCAAAACAAAAAACCAACAAAACGCACAACACAAAAAAATCCCACTATATTCACTCTCTGGCTGAAATCATACTGCTAACACTGGAAAGAAAATAAATATTCTCACACTTTAAATTCAAGGAAATGTTAACAGAGATGTCTTACTGCTGACATAGTCCATTTTCAGTCATTTCAACACCTATAATACACACAGCAGAAACTCACAGTTACCCAGAACCCTGAAGATTGCCGGCCTTAGCAAACAGCCAGTGCACACTCCTGTTGTGTGCTAAACTCATTATAGAGAATAATGGAGCACATTATTTCCTAAATTCTGTTGCCTCAGGCCACTCATATCAAACCATAGGAGTTGTGTCGCCAATGCCTGAAACAGAAATGAAGCCATAATTTATGCATATTTTAAACACAGGACCCATTTTAAGACACTCTTTTCACTTTAAAATCTTTTAAAAAGCGCTGCAGTTCTAAGATATCTCATCATGTTCTATAGTATGTTTTTGTCAGTATTTTATGTACAGGGCTATCCCTGTTTTTTAGGTCATGACACAACGGTTAAAGATATATAGATGAGGCAAATGATACTAGGCAAAAATTATTTATGTAATATAAGCAATCATCACCATAACCACTGATGTGTAAGATGTGGCTTCACCTATTCCAAGAACAAGACTCCTTAGACTGAAGCACAGGTGGGTTACAGACCTGAAGGTGCCTTTCTTTAGGAAAGGTATCTTCCTACATTTGATGGTCAGCAGTTAGCACACATTTGAAAGCACAAAAATTGGTAAGGCACGGCTTTCTTACAGTCCTATCTTCATTATAAAAAACCTCTTGATTTTCTCTAGTTCTTGAGTTTCAAGAAAAATTGACATAGTCTCATTTATTCTGTTTGAGAAGAGTGGTGAGGGAGAAAGCAACAAGATATTTCTTTTCCATCCATTTTCTTTATTTTCTTTTTATTGTTCACAGGAAAAGGTTCAGAGAGAAAACATGAGATCCCCTATTTATGCATTAAGAGCAAATAAAAACTAATTTTTCCACAAGTGCTGATTGAAAAGACTGTTTTTTCCACTATGTTATCCCTACTTGTCCAAAAGCAGAAATCAGTAAATTCAGATGACACAGCCTTTATTGTCTAACTTCTCTTCATTTTGTAATAGCTTAAGAACCCTTACAAGCTGAGTGTTCTTGTTATCTTTATTCTTCCCGATTTAAAAGGTTCACCACAGTTCCCCTACAAAAGCCCTGCTGGTATACACTTGCAGTCAGTGGAAACTTTTCCAATAAGACTAGAGAAAAACCCAATTTTTTATTTCTTTGTAATATTTTCTTCCTAGCCCTGCCCCTCTCTGTTCTTTCTTCTCCAAAATGAAGAAAAAGGACAAACAAAAAAAAACCCAAAAAATACTTTACATATCCTCTGCTGAAACAGCAACATCGTGTTTCTAGTATATTCTCATCCCTTTCTTATTCAAAAACTATTGTTAAGTGTAATTTTTAATCATTTTGACCATAGCTGAGCACTAAGCAGATGTTTTCAGTAATCCAATAACGACACCAACTGTGTTAAAGAAAAGCAGGATTTAACTTAGAACCCCCATCAATGGGTTTGAACATTTCAGACTTCTTTTTAAAATTTGTTACCTTACACTTCACTGTACTGAATTAGCTTTGTAACAACTTCATAAGCTCTTTAAAAGCCACTTTGAACTTAAAAAAAAGACTCAAATGTAACAATTTTTCTATCCTTCAAATCTTTGCAAATTCAGATGTCTTTTCTCACCCTATGTTCTTTTGTTCATTTCCCTCATTCAGAATATCTCAACAAAATAACAAGAAAATAGTTTGGCTTTGTTTTCTTGTGTTGTGTAAGTTCTTACTGAAAATGACAGTCTCAGTTTTATTTTGGTTTTTCCAACATTCAGGAGTGAGAGAAATAATTAGAAATAACTATTAATATATCCATGGCAGCTTGTTGATCTAGGGGTATGATTCTCACATAGGGTGCAAGAGGTCTCAGGTTCAAATCCTGGATGAGGACAAGTTTAAGGTCTGTCAGGCTGACTTCAGTGCCAGGAAAAGTCACAGAGCAGATCATCTTGAGTGCATCACAGCTAGGGAATAAGGGCCAGACAGCATGAGATTGGGAAAGGCAGATCCTGCATGACTGACTTGATCTCCTATGACAAGCTAACTCATTTAACAGATGAGGAAAAGGCTGTGGATATTGTCTACCTGCACTTCAGCAAAGCCTTTAAAACAGCTTCCCACACCATTTTTCTGGAGAAGCTGGCTGCCCATGGTGTGGTGGTGTGTACTCTTCACTGGATAAAAACTGGCTGGATGGCTGGGCCCAGAGCATGGTGGTGAACGGCCTTAAATCCAGCTGGTGGCCGGTCACCGATGGTGCTCCCTGGGGCTCAGTACTGCCGTCAGTCCTGCTTAATACCTTTATCAATTGCCTGGACAAGGGGACTGAGTGCGGCTTCTTGTCAAGTTCAAAGACAACACCAAAAGCTGGATGGAAGTGCTGATCTGCTGGAGAGCAGGAAGGCTCTGAAGAGGGATCTGGACAGGCTGGATTGTTGGGCTGAGGCCAGTTGTGTGAGGTCCAGCAAGGTGAAGTGCACTTGGGTCACAACAACCCCACGCAGCTCTACAGACTGGGGGAAGAGTGGCTGGGAAATTGCCTGGCAGAAAGGGACCTGGGGGTGCTGGGTGACAGTGGCCGAACATGAGCCAGCATGTGCCCAGGTGGACAAAAAGGCCAGTGGCATCCTGGCCAGAAATAGCGTGGCCAGCAGGACCAGGGTGGAGATTGTTCTGCTGTATTCGGCACTGGTGAGGCCACACCTCAAGTCTTGTGTCCAGTTTTGGGCCCCTCATGAAAAGAAGGACATTGAGATGTTGGAGTGTGTCCAGAGAAGGGCAACAGGGCTGGTGAAGGGTCTGGAGAACAAGTCCTGTGAGAAATGCTTGAGGGAGCTGGGGGTGTTTAGCTTGGAGAAAAGGAGATTCAGGGGAAAGCTTATTACTTCTACAACTACCTGAAAGGAGGGTGTAGCCAGGAGTGGCTTAGTTTCTTCTCCCAGGTAACAAGTGACAGGATGAGATGAAATGGCCTTAAGTTGTTCCAGGGGAGGTTCAGATAGAATATTAGGAAAAATTAATTCACCGAAAGGGTTATCAAGTACCAGAACAGGCTGGTGAGAGATGCAGTTAAGTCACCATCCCTGGATGCATTCAAAGAGAATGTGTGGCTGAGGTACTTGATGACATCTTTTAGTGAACACAGTGGTGCTGGGTTAATGGTTGGACTTAATGGTCTTAGAATTCTTTTCAAAACTTCATGATTCTATGACTTCAGTAACATGTCTCATTATGTTACATAATTCAGAGACAAGATTCTGCTGGCTGCTTTTTCTTGGTTTAGGGAAAACTCATTAATTGCAAACATTCTCTCAGTCAGCTCTGATCAACATACCTTCCCTATGTGAGCAATCTACTTCCCCTAATAAGCTTTTACAGAAAATATATTGTAAAGAAATTTAGTTCAAAATATAACGCCCAATTCTGCTTTCATTACTGTATTGATTCTGACAGAAACATCATAATCAGCTTTCTAAAATATTTTCTTAACACAAACCATACCAGTTGATTTGGATCAGGTTCAATTAATAACACACCTTTACATGCCCCAAAGGTTTATAAAAGGTGTTGGTGGTCAACAAATGTATCAGCGCTCTCTGAGCAATAAAGAAATTATGCTTTGTTTTTAGTTTCCACTACAGGAGACTTTTACAAACTTTGCTGATCTAAATAAGACATCACAGCAACAAAAAGAAAGATTAAGAGACAGAAAAACCAGTTAGAACTCTGAAATCTTTACAAAGGTAAGAAAAGAATGTCTGAAATTGTCCATAGCAACTTTAACCAATGCTTTCTACAAAATCTTCAGCATACTGAAGGAACAGGCAGCATTCTGATAAACCAACACCTTTGTAACACCTAGTTAGGATATGTAATGCCAAGAACACATGATATTTTGAGGTTTGTGTAGCTTTAACTTGATTGAAACTTCTGTGCACTTCAACTTCTCAATGCAATGAAACAGAATCCTACAGAGCAAGCCAGCATCAAGCCTACCTTAAGCTCACTTAGGTCTTGATCAGAAGACTGTCCTGCAAACATGTGCTCATGCATACACACTTTTACAGTACTAAAGTGGGATTAAATTTACCATATACAAAAGTAAATTTCACCATCAGTGTTCAAAGGGAAACAGCAGAAGTCACGCTCTTTATATTATTCTTGTAATGCCTAGAAGCAGGAAAACAAAATTTCAATGTGCACTCTGACCTCCTGCAATTTCAGACAAAATTACATTTGAGAAATGTGAGATCAACTTTGGTAGGCAATTCTGATTGTTGGAAAAAAGAAAACACAAAGATACAGCCATCTCAGCAAGAGGCCACTGGTGAGATTTGTGGCACAATATTCAGGTTTGAGTCCTTGTTTTGCCTAATTGAGGTCAGCAGCTTTCATCTGCCAAATTACTTTACAGGAGTCAAAGAGGAACCTGCATCCCAAGCTCCCATACTCTACGGCAATACACTAATCCCACATAGACAGCAATAAAAAGGCACAAACACTTCATGGTAGCTTTGCTTGTATGGTAAATTACTGTGTCTTAGATTTTCTGTTGGTCAGCTCTATGCAATACCAGCCTTCAGTTATCTACACAAAAGCTCAGATTTGATTCTCTGTTGAGGTACCAACATTAATGTGTGTAGGAAGGTAACACACTGCATATGGGGGCGCATACTGGAACAAGAACACGAAAGTTATAGTACCTTGTAAATAAAAAAAATTGCCGTTAGGGCAACAAGCTAACCTTCAAGAGGAAAAAACAGGTAATTTATGTATGCAGAGGCACTGTAAGGCTCATATTTTAGCAGACAAAACTTCTCCCAATAATATAACTGAAGCCCAACAGGAAGGATCTATTCACCCTTTGTGCCAGTATTGTTTATTCACCACAAAAAAAGTGGCATAAAACATTAATGTGATTTTCTCACTCAAGGTTTTTTCACTTAAAAAATTGAGGAGCTCTAGTGATCAGATAAAGCATTGAGAGACTGGGAGAACAGATGGTGGACATGCAGAGAATAATTTTTGCATCAAGCAGACCTTCACTATTCAATACAATCTATGCAGAAGAACATGCTCCTTTTTGAGCATCCCACCAGGCAGGTAAGAGTGAAGGATCAGAGTCAATTAAACTAATGTGCTTTCTATTGGCATCCAAAAAGTTATGTCTACTCCATCACCACCCATAAAGGCTGAGCTAAGTGTATATTGCTGAATACAAAAGGCCCATTTCCATCTCTGAACTGGGTCAGCGCAACACAGGTAAACAGCAACTGAAGGAAACAGACCACAATACACTGCCTTTGTAAAATCCTCTTGTTTCCATGTGTTGATATCCTTAGAGGTGGAAAGGTTAGAGGAGGCCACACATCCTGCTCAAAAACAAGGCAAGTCTCTACTGTCAGATTAAGGAATGATGGTTTTGCTCCAGTTCTTTACACAGCTAAAGGTCTGCAAAATGCTATGGGATTCATGTTAACCTCAGAAGTGTTTATATCAGCCTTCCTGAGTTGTTAGAAATCACCTCAGTACTGAAGCCTAAGACTAAAAATACTGTGCAAGATGACTATTGTTAATATTCCTCTTCCAAAAGTTATCATTATGTCTTTCTCCAAAACTTCATTAAGACTCTGTTTATTGCTTTTGCAAGTGTTTAGAAAAAGCCAACCATTCACAAATGGCTTATTTTGCTGAAATTAGAACAGCATTTTCATAAAATGAAGCCCTTGGAGCTCCCTAACTTGCCTTCCAAACTCTCTAAATGCCATGGGACCTTTCTACAAGGACACTGGTATGACATAGCCTGTAGGAAACTGTTCAGCAGTTTGAATCCAGATTTGTCTCCATCATAAGATGTGAAGGTGGCTGTGAATTTTAGAAGCAACCAAGTGAGCCATTTTTGAACACTTTCCCATTTTTCAGAGTCACACTGCAGTAGGGTCTCAGGAAGCAGGGCACTAACAGCACAATCCACAATAACGGTAACTCTAGATTTAAAAGCAACTACTGCCAGGATGCCCTCTGTCTGCCACGTGTTAAAAACAACCTACTGACGGTTGTTCCAAGTATTTAACTATGGAAACCGTATTCCTGAAGTGAGAAGAAACAGATGTGTTGACTACATCTCCCTGGATGACTAGAAAGCAATTTTCTTTCCTGAGGTAAGAAATTCACTTCCTAATCACTCTGCTCTATTGAGTGTCTGGCCCTTACAGCAGGGCACTCTACACTGACCAGTGACTCAATGGAGTTTTTTAAAATAAACATATATATATACATACATACATATGTAAGTCCTAGCAGTTGTGCTGTCTCAAAAATGATAACCCAAATGCCCCATAAAACCCCATATGCCTATTTCTAAAATTTAAAATCAGTTAGGTCTTTTATTCACCATGCAACAGGAAAAAAGTATTTTTAAGCAAAATCTATTTTACATCAATTTTACATTTACTTGTTGTTTCTGGTGAAAGGATTAAATATCACACTACTTTCATGTTTTTCAAGGGAAGAAGTCTGAGATTGTACCGAACCATTGAGAAGTAGCAGAAGAAGAAAACAAGCAATCAGTCTCATTTCCTAGGCACACAAATTTACTATGACAAAGCCAAGGAAACATGTTTGAATGATTCTCAGAGATTTTTTTTCTGCAAGACAAATGTCTCCACGCTATTGTTGCTCCAGTAAAACATGGAAGGGAAACAGAAACAAAAACATGTATAATAAGTACTCAGACAAAATATGCTAGACAGTGACAAATAACTGATTAAATTTAAATTGGACAGCTCTGGTTGTTGGCAGAAACTTGAAGGCATTTTTGTTTTTAAACACAGAACCAGTGGCAGCATTGTCAAAATACAAGTTTTAACTAACATGGACTTCTAGGCTGTGTCAGTCAGTGTTTGGGTTTGTTACACTGCCCACTTCCCTTGACCTCCAGTGTGCTTATTTTATGTGTAAAAGAGGATCACACAGAGCATTGCCAAAAGGGAAATTATGGTTGCCTGAGCTCTTAACCTATTGTAAGCGCCTCTCCTTCAAAGCCGAGCTATGAATACATATACAGCACTTCTGTAGCACTGATAAAAGATTCCTAGTGCATCATGAAGATGAAAAATGATTCTCAGTCCAGAGGGAAATTGCCAGAGGTGTCAGAAGACATGTTGCAGTGACGCAAACAGTGACACAGACATTAATTTCAATAATTTGACAGTGAAACAATGCATACCTGAGCTGCCTAATTCTTTATAATCTTCCTTTTTTCACAAGATTGGGTCATCTAGGTTCTTCAAAAGCTGCATCTCTATCTTTCCCTAAGCTCCATTCCCCAGTGCCCCCCCCCCCAATCAAAAAACAAAAAACAAGGCACATAGGTATTTCATTTCAGCAGGGAGATTTTCATTAATTATACTAAATATAGCAATGATCTAGAAAGGTCATACTTGCCTTTCAGCATGCCCTCTCTCCCAGCTAAATACTTCTCAGCTACAATTGATTACCTTGTCTTTTAGGTTTGCATCATTCGGCCAAGAGCAGCACGTGTAGCATCTGTAGCATTACTGATACTGTGACGAGCCACATCCCAACCTGAAATGGCCTTCATTACACATTCAAGGTGCTGAATTCTAATAGGGCTTAAAACCTTTAGAGTGACACCCTGGAAGGGAAGAGACAGTACTGGGGAGAGCTAGCACAATAGTGAGTATTCCCGTGACTCAATGATGTGGCATAACAAAGAGCAGGTCTCAATGAGGGCTAATTGCTCTCTCACCAAGTTTCTTTTACTATGTGCTTTAAAACCTTGTTGATGTATGCCATGTTACATCCATTAAAAAAAAAAAAACATAAACAAAGTTACTAAAATGTAAGAGTCAAGAGAGTTTCTTGGAAGTGTCCTTTGCTCATCTGCTTTAAAAGGAAGGATTCCCGTGTCAAAGATATTCACATGCTGATCTGTGAAGAAAGCCACATGCATGCTATGCTTTAGCATACATGCTCCCCTCTTATTCAAGAATAGTGACATCTTTCAAACCACTGTAGCTACCCCAACAAATATTCTACACATTTTATCAGATCCCCAGCTACTAGAGACTGGTTCTTCTATACGCTACTTGTATGTTATTACCTGTGACAACAGTTCCCTATCTGGTACCACCCCAATACCTCCCTGTTGTATATCCACCCAAAACAGTAGCCCATTTGCCCATGACTATTCCCCATATCAAACATGCAGTAAACGACAGACTTCGGGGAGAAAACCAAAAAAAACACATGTGGGTGTCTGTATACAGGAGACAGCCAAAGGTTTAGCTCTCCCTCACTGCTAGGTTAGCAGGGGACACAGACAGATGGTCGTCTTGTGCTGAGGCAGCTCAGAAAATGCTTTTTAAAGTATTAATATAAACGGGTGTTGTCACTTCTAAAGTCTGAAATATTCCACTGGCACCAGTTCAACTGCCTCTTAGTTGAGAGATTTTTGTACAATAAATAAATTTGCAAAAGTGCTAGGTCAAAAAGAAAACAAACCCAGTCAGCTCCTTCTGCCCCCATTTCTCTCATCATTACAATGCACTTTTGGAACTTTCAACTTCAGGGAAATGCAAATTCTTCAACAATGAATTATGCAAGAGGAACGAAATACATGTGGGTATAGATATGACAGAAAAATCTTTTGCAGCACATACGGGGTGACAAGGTACAGAGACAGTGCTCTTCACTCTTCTACAACTGAAGAGAGAATAGTTAAATTATACCTGTAGTGAGGTTTTATATACAGCCTTAAGCAACTCCACTTACAGCATCAACACTGCAGAAAGGGACACGTGACTTCTGAGCCCGTGGTTACAGGATGACAGAAAGCAACCTGGATACACGGATACAAATCCCACTTAAGGTTACATTTGTCCTTTCCTGCAGACCCTACCAATCTGCTATGTCCTACTTCGCACTTGGTGAAACACACACGCTTGTACCCTGCCTGTTCAATACCCAACACAAAACAAGTCACTAATCGTCACTGGAGCTGTTTGTTTCGACCGGGCTTTGTCCCACTGGCACACACCAGATTGCAAAACTGTTCTTTGATCTGCACAGTGCAAAGTCACAAGCAAGGGGCAAGAAGTGGTGGATATTGAAACAGCAGAATATATTGAAGACCAAAATAATAATCAAACACCTACAGAACTACAAAATATTCCATAAAAGCACCAGCATAAAATGTGAAGTAGGTAAGAGACAAAGTACTTCGGCTGAAAGGTTTAAAACCAGATGAGATGCAGTACCTGTAACATCCTATAGTACTGCTGGCATTACAGATTCACATCCTCTTCTTTATCATGAATATTCCAGCACACCCACACCATTTCACAAGCATTTTTCACAGAAGCTACACAGGTTGATAGTAAAAAGTCAAGTTTTACCCCGAGTCATACTTATATGATAAAAATTAGCATTAAAAAAAAAAAAAAGAGTGCTCACAGATTCTGCCAGAGTATAGAGACAAACTTTCTTTTGCACTATTAAGAACTTGGCCTGAAGGTAAAAGGAAAACAAGCAAGCCACGCAAAGCAACTTATTTACTCCCACTGTTCTTCAGTTGCAGCAGCTGCCTCAGGATGAAGACACTGCAATACAGTTACACAAGAAAATTGGAAGGACAGAGAAGCCCTGCTGAGAGCTTATTGCAAGTGTGACACAAAACAGCAGCCACATGGCTAAGGAGGTAAGTACAGCATGCCAAAAGAAAACGAGGTCAGCAAGTGGCACCGAGCGAAGCCGCCGGTTAGCGCTCACCGCGGTGCAGCTGCGGTGCCGGTCTCATTCTCTGCCGAGGATTCAGAGGGGAAAAGGAGCTGTTTGCTTCCCTGCCGTTACCGCTAGGGACTCCAGAGCTCCTCTCCGGCTGCCGGCAGCGTCCTGGAAGCTGACAGCCGGGAGGGAGCCCGCTGCCAAGAAGCGAGTGCCGCGGCGCCCGGGAGCGTGGCCGCGGGGCAGCCGGCGCGGCGGGAGCGGCGAGCGGCATCCCACGGGCGGCCGGCACCGCTCTGCTCCTGCAGGCGAGCGGCGAGGAGGGAAAGGGCTTTGTCGCAGGTAATTTGCACAATAAGGGCCACTAAGGAACCTGCTCTTTGATCTCCCGTAGCCCCTCCATCCCTTTTCGTTCAAAGAGCACATCTAGCTGATGGCTAGATCGTGTCAGGTGATGCAGTTTTAATGTATCTCCTAGAGAGGTGTGCAAAGAACTATAAATAGAGAACCTGACTCCTAAAATAGATTTTTTTTTTTTGCCTACATCATGTTTAATATACTAAAAACCTTTCATCCACTATAATTTCTTCTCTGTGTCTGAACAATCTTTGGCCCCCAGCTCACACATGAAAGCACAGAATCTTGCAGGGAGAAATCACCCCTCTATTACATTTGCACAGCATATAGCACAATAGAAACATTCTGGAGAGCCTAAGAACCAATGTAATAAAATAGCAAATAAAAAATTCAGTTAACACATGATATGTGAAACAGGCAACACAACAGTCACGAAATAAAAATAAGGATTCAGGAGAGGGGAAAGGAATATTTCTAAAAATTATATTTTTAAAAATGCAAACGAAAGTCTGGGGGAAAGATTTGTATTAACTGGGATTCACATCAGAAAAAACCCACAGCTGGATGATAATAAGAAATAAAATTTAAAATTTTAATAGTGGCATGTGAAGTAGACATGACAAAATATCTTGTACTATAACTGTGTACCAATGTCTCCAAACACTTTAAAACAAAGAAACAAATCTCCAGACAGGCAGATTGGTGAAGGTTTCATTTCCAGAGCCAGCTTTACAGAAAGTTGTTTTGGGTTTGGATTTTTTTTTTCTGTTGCTGGGTGGTGACCTTGTGACTAAAAGCTACTCACAAATCAGCACACACCAAAATTTCCATTTCTAGCCCCAAACTAAGACCACTGGGCTGCATTTCTCCCCACAGCCAAAGTTTCAACACTGACTTGGTTCATCTTAGAGGCAATTACACCAACTCAGTGCTCTAAAAAGGAAAAGCTGATCAACATGCAGACACATTATGCAGACTCCATAAATCTTAGCAAGCAAGCACCGCAAGCAGCTAAACACATATGGGAGATAAAGCTGGACAGAGCACTTGGAGAAATAAACAAGGAGACTGCTTAGCTCCAGATGCTTGAGCAAGGTTTGTTTTCCACAGCTGGCATGATTCCCACCTTGTCCCATCTCTGTTCCTCCTCCTGGTCACACAAGTACTCTGAGACTGACTCTAGCCATGGGAGACCAGTTTGTTACTATGTGCTCCCACCCAGCTGCTTCCTAGGTCAACAGCTCTTCCATGGTTCTTTGCTCATGGAGCAAAGGGAGGACTTGCCTGTAGCTGAAAGCAAAGCAAAATAGCAAAAGCAGCATGAGAAGGTATGAGCCGAATCTGAAATGCTAAGTATGCAAAAAGAGCTGAGAGCATGCTTATGCATAGTATTCTTTGATTCACTTCCCCCTCTCAAGCAACTTCTTTAGCTGTTTTCCTCTGATAATGACAGTGCCATCTGCTCTTACCATTTATCTGGTATCCCTACCTTTTGGGTATGAAAACATCCCTACTCACATTATCAAATCAATTATGTTCTGTTTATGAAAACATACTCAGTTGCTGGAGGGAAGATCACATAGTTATAAGTAAAGTGACTCCAGATAGCAAGCCACAAGACACGAGGAAGAAAAAATTCTCCATGCTTCTTCACATGCCTGTCCTAAGCAGCTGTCTCTTTACTCAATCAGGTTCCAGAAGAAATGCCTGCAATCTCCCCAGAACCAGCCCCAGGTGAAACCAAACCCCCAGGTTTCCCAGCAGTAGTCTGGCAGAATGCACAAAGTGCATTGGGAATGTCAATTTCTGGCAGAATTTGCCATGCTCTAAGTTAAAGGACTGTCATCTGCAAAGTCATCCAGCACATGCTGATGGGAATAAGGAAAAGTATATTGGTGAGCAGATGAGGGCCCTGACTGCATTAACAGTTGTATTTGTAATATTGAAACTCTACAGCCAACTTCTCAATGACAGCTCACTAGCTTCATGTAAAGGACAAATGTGCCCAGGGAGCCCGTATACTCTTCATCATTGGAGGTCTTTAAAAAGAAATTAGACATCTGCCAAAAATTATACAAGTACAGTTGATCATTCTGTGAACAGACACCACTGACATCCTTCTAAATTCACACCTAGAGAAGCTTGTCCTTTAATCAGTCCTAATTTGTAGCCTCACAGTGGGTTGGTCTCTCCCTTCATAAGCTCCATTTCACCAGAAATCATTCCCAAAACGAATGCCACACCTACTAATATGAGACATCACAAAAAAGGTAAGTAGACAGAAATCCTGAAAAGCATACCCAGAAGCTTTATGTATTTAAGGTTTGTGAATCACCCCAACAACACTAATTAGCCAACAATGCTAATCAGGGTCAGTTTGGACAATTTCATCAGAAGAGAGGCTGTAAAGCAGAGACATAGCTCACAGGAAGTTAGCAAACCAACAGAAAAGTGAATTATCATCTCTGTAATTATTTGTCAGCAGCTTGGGACTTGAAAGAAAAACACCTGGCCAGCTAAAAACTCAGCCCAGAGAGACAGGGACTACAATTTCCCAGCAATGTCAGTGAGCAACCAGAGTTTCATGATCATCAGCAATGTTTAGTCCAGAACTGCAGATATATAAAGTGGGCAGTGAGAAGGTGTAAAGCTAAAACATGATAACTGAGTCTAAACAACACCAGGCGGAACAAAGGCCTGAATTTTTAAAAGTTCAGTTCTGATTCATGTGTCCAAATAAGTGTCAGATTATGAAGAGTCAACTACTACACATGCAAGCCTTCTGAAACAAATATGGCTATTAATGCCACAATAAGGATAAGTAACCATGGAGAACTTTTCAAAGTGAATTCTGCTTGCTTATGCAAAAGGGACACAGAAGATCTAAGACAATCCATTTTTGAGATCTCTTGATAACTGCTCTCAAGTTTAAAAGACTCAAATGTGTCACATGGTTTCAAGCTCAGTACAGCTGTTCTGAGCATACTTCAGTTAACTAGGAATAATAATCAGCCAAACATTATTTCACAGTTCTTTGCAATGATGTATATAAATGCCCGAACAGCAAATTACATGGTTTATGATGCTTTGAAATTATTGTATTGAGATTCATGTGCTATCACCTTCCTCCAAATCATAAGAGAAATTTATGTAGACATTTCTTTCTACCACAAACTAGGAGGATGACCAATACAAAGATACTTCCACAGACACCATGTTCTCTTAGAAACCTTAAGAAAAAGAGCTTTGCATTTCCAGTATCTATTGGCTACGTTATGATTGCTAGTTTCATGTGTCATACACATGAAATACACGGGTAAGATATTTTCTCGTTCTGACAGGTACATTCAACACAGAGTCAGCTGGCAAAATGTGTTCTTTTTCTAACATATGGCCCAATTACTGTTTAGGCTACTATGCAGCAATCTTTTTATCAATTACCACAAATAGTCACTAGAGCCTGGGCTCAAGTACTTATCTGATTACATATCTGCCCAAAGCTGTCTGCATAATAAAGTATAATATACTCAGTGTAGTACAAGAATCTCTTGTTTATTTCACATCCCATGCTTGGCTAGCTGAGAAACATTAAAAGACACATGACAATTCTGTTAAGCCCAAGTAAGCTAATTTGTTTCATTTTTCTTTGCAGAACAACCATCACTAGCAACTTGTGTGATAAAAGAGATCTCAGATAAAAAACTAAAGGACTATAAGATTCAGTAATGCAACCTGTGGGCCGTGTTGCTTGAACTGCAAATACTGCACATTTGTAACTCCAAAACGCAACTTATTTCATTTTCCAAAGGTTCCTGGAAGTTCTTAGTTGTAGCAGCTTCCAGAACCTTCAGTATGGAGGTCCCCTGCTGCCTCACCTTGATTTCAGGGCCACATCTGTGCTGTCTTGTCTTACTTTATATGGTTTGACTCAATGATAGTCGATGTCTTTTCCAACCTTAATGATTCACTGATAGTTACTGAATGCCCTTAGGGTATATGGAAACATGAAGCCATGTCTGAAAGTCCCAAGGAAACCTTCAGCAAAAGAGTCATACCTCAACTACAAGGGCCATGTCTCTATCTCTTGCCTGTTAGTATGAACCCAAACACTCACAAATTGTACAATATAAACAAAGAAGCAGTTATGTATTTCCCATCAGCCGAGGGACCTACAGATAGTCCCTGATGCAATTCATTAGTCCATATCTGTAAGCACTTTGATGATAAAAAGCAACGTAATGCACCAAGTACTCCTACTGAGTAACCAGCAGCTCAAAAGCATCTTGCCAAAGTACAGCAATAAGCTTGTCCTTTTAAACCTGTTCATAATAATTACAGCTGTTAACAACAGATATTGTTCAGCTGAATGACCATGGTGAGACTTCAGCAAACAGCTCTCATCAATCTGACATTCTTACAAACATCCCTTGCTAAATGTCAAGTGAGATTTCTAGAGGGAAAGAAAAGTGTCTTTCTTCCCAGAAAAGGATGAAGTTTACACAGATAAGAACAGAGAGAGAAATGAGACAGAAGTGGAAGCAAATAACTGTTTTCAAAAGACTCTAAAATTACTGACAACTATACAAACTACTAATAAAGGTCTGTTTCTAAGCAGGAGAAACAATCCTTTACAGGGCAGAAAACTGCTTCTTTTGGACACTGGTATTACTCATCATAGCTAAAGAAGAAACCAAGAAGAAAGTGATTTTTTTTATTTTTTTTTTTTTTACTTCACGCTTCTGTTCTAGTCCTTTGAAGAGTTATTTGGAAGTAGCTTGCCACATGTTAAACTGTTCATTCATTCTTCAACATTCTACACAAAAAGATAAATACCTTAACTTGTGGCACAGAATAAACCATGGCACATTTCATTATAATTTTATGGTATTTGCACAGTTTCAATATGCAGGTGGATTTTTCTGAAGGAACATTTATAATATCTTGCTGATTGGAATACCCAATGTTGCACTGGACTTCCACCAACAGAATACCCCAGTATGCTGACCTTTATGAAAACATAATGAATGAGTGAGCATTAACTAAGTAGCAAGATGCTCCTAAAGTGCTACCCCAAGACAAACACACCAAAAGTACCAATATTTCAGTATTATTGTCTGTTTGGAAAGTGGCCATTTATGGTTTGGTTTTTTACATCGAAAGGATGCTGAAACATTTTTAAATTATTATAAAGTGCTTTAAAGAGATAAATCTCTAGCATGCCTTACTATGAGCACCTCACTTCCCCATGTGTATATTAGAATAATTTCCATCATGTGAATGTACCTTATTACAATATATGTATTACAGTCCTCTACACGTGTTTGATTTGTTCTATAGCCTTTCACATATACATGTAAAGTCCTAGCATCAGCTGCCATTTAACAAGCTGCCACAAGGAGTAATGTTTTCAGAAAAGCAAAGGCTGGTAGTTCTCAAAAGAATTTTGATAGCTGAAAGAAACACAGAAGAAGAACAGCCTTCCTTCCACAATTCTTTTCAAAATAGGCCTGGAAGATTTCAAGGACTGTTCTTTCTCCAAGCTGAGAAAACTTCATGGACACTTCCATTTGACAAATGCAGATTTTTTTCTAATGGGGAAAGAAAAAAAAAATGACACCACTTTGTATTTCCAGGTTGATCCTAAAATTAATCACGCTTACACACTTAGAGTAAGTAGAATTGCAAGATTTTTTTCCCCACTGATGGATTCATAAGTATTAATGACTTATGAAATCACATAGCCCATGTGTAAATCAAGCCACTGAATTTCCTACTGCAAGACTAGTTCTACATGGCAAGCAAGAATAAGGTATTTTACTTCAAAAGTCAAGTGGATTAACATAAAAATTGAACTAACAATTACTTGAATTCAGTCACACACTTATACTGGTAGCGAGGTTCACTATAGATATCCAAGTCATTAGAGTCTGAATATGACTGTTTTTTTGACAGAGGTTTAATTTTTATAGTTTCATAGGTTCATATTCATAGGTTTAATTTTTATAGTCATAACTTCTATTTGGGCCAGTTTCAAACTGAGATAATTAAAGGAAACTTCAGTATTTTGCACCTTTGGACTTTGCACAAGTTTTAGCCCTTGGCCATAGCACTTTGCTTAAGAGCTTTCATCTAGGGTAGAACTGAACATTTCAGGTCTTCCAAATTTAGGATCTTGTGACATAAAAACTACCTTAAAAGCATGAGTCAGGTAAAAGTAATGTGATCATGCACAGCTAAATCTACATGAATCATGAAGCAAGAGTTCTGAACACTTGATATTTGTCTGAATGGAATTTTACTCTGATTCCTAAAGATAATTCTAATCTTACCAGCTATTCTAGCACATAAGCAGCCAGATAGGATCTCTCTTTCAAGGCAGAATATTCATTGTTCATTTAGGAACTAAATAGGTCCAAAGCACTGTCATTTACTTTCTGATACTCCACACTAACGAAATCTAACCTGGCAAAAGGACCCTGAGGCAGAGAAATAAAAAATTAAAAATATTAAGTGGAGGGGTGTGGAGCATTTGTGTTCTTCCATCCAGGAAAAAAATGGGTTTTTATAAAATTTTCATTTTCCAAGATGCAAACAACCATTATTCATTATAGTTACAAGATTGTTTTAGTCTCCTCTGTCAAACCAAGTAACCTTATACAGCAACCTCTGCATCCCTGATAGGGCAGAGAAGGCTCAATGACTAGTGGTCACATTAGCCAGTCCACTTCCATGCAAAAAAAAGGATCAGAGGGAGCAATCAAAACTCATACACCACAAACACAAGCTGCCAATTTCTTTCTCTAAACATTAAGGCCTTTTATTTAACTGATCAGTGTCTTAAGTACGCTTAGGTCATTGTTCTGTTGCTCAATTCCTTCATTACTCAATGACCTGATTCAGCGAAGTTACTGTCATCAACATCTCTTCTTGACACCGTACTTAATGCCCTGAGCCTTAACTAGCTTTTCAGATCAAAAGCAGGTAACAAATAAATTATATACCTGTATCAGAGAAGTTACTGTTATGGGAAAAGGGAGGGGGGAGATTGGGAGAGGTAATAAGGTCATTTCACCTCATTTTTATTGGATTTACATGCTTGCCTGTAAGCATATTAAGCCACAACAATACCCGCAGCTAATGAACTAATGAGTTGTTAGCAGCACCTCCGCCTGTCCCCTTAGCCACACGATGCTTGATGCTCTAACGCTGCCTCCCCAAGCCGCTCTTCCCCTTCCCGGTGCAATGAGGCAGGAAAAGCAGCTGGAGCCGTGCTCCACGAGCCCTGCTGGTGGCTGTTCCCAAGGCTCGCGCTGCGCCATAACACACCGAATTTAGAAGAGGCGCTTCTTTAAGAGCTACGTGTAGAGGCAGCTCCAGGTCACCAAGAAAACAAACCGATTTTTAAACTACTTTCAACCATGATAAAACTCAGTTAGGAATCCGGAAAAAACAGCAAAGAGAAATGATATAAAGATTTAAAGTGGAGATAGGGCTCACTTAAATTGTCTTTTAATGCTGGGCTCCAGATAGAGTCTTTCTAAAGGCTTGCGGAGGATGCTTCTATGGGAGAGGAAGCAAGTGCCTGTGGTTAGTGAAACATGCAACTAATGTTTGGAGACAAGGCAGGAGGACACTGGTTCCAACTCCAGTTGAAACTTAATCTTCTTTCCACAGACTAAAACAAAAGCAAAAAGGTAATCTAAAAAGTTTCTGATAGTTGTTCACCTCACAAGTACAAGAAGTTTTAGTGTTTTGGACAGAAAATCAGCTTCTGTTGTAGCAGAAGTGATTATGGCAGAAGCACTTGAAACTTTGAAATAACAGATGTGTGTATATGCTCATACACACTATTTCTAGCTGTAAAAACAAGAATTGGAATGGATTTCTAAATAAATACTGTGTTACTCTCTGAATAAAATCGGAAAATGTTAGTGTTAAGAGAATGATGAAGGCAGCAGAGACAAGAGGGGTATCTGTATTTATGAAGATTTGAAGTCAAAAGGCAGAGTCAATTCAAGTTATTTCACAAAAGAAACTAGCCCGAAGTATTTTGATACAGACACAACCTCAGTGACAGAACATCGTAACAGGACTGAAGTGTTACTAACTGTATTCTTTAAATCGTAGTTGTATTTATGCAGAGGATGGTAGGGACTGTCTTGAAGGACTCAGTGCTTTTTCTTGTTCAGATTTGGAATTTTAAATTAATTTTAAGCTTTCTAGGGGAAGACTATACATACATAGTAAAGAATGTAAATATATTGTTTAAATTTTGTCTCCGTCACATCCAAGAACTGAAAATGTTGAACCCCATATAGTTTCATCACCTCTAATGAATTTTCAAGTTCTTAAGGCATTAATTTCCAAAGCCAGAACTCAAAGCAAGCATCTTTATGAACCATTTGAAACAAATCTTTTGTACCACAACAGACAAGAAGGGGTCAAATGTTACAGTGCTGTTCTATGCTTCAGCTGTAAATAAAAGCCTAAATTTAAATATATTTGCTCTGTAAAGGAATACATACCAAGGTGGGTGAGGGCAAAAATCTGCTTTTTAAAAATAATTGTCTATTTTTGGATCCTCCAATCAAGTTCAATAGAAAATAACAACCCAAACATTAGATGCTATGGCATAGTTCAACAAATGCAACAGGAATATGTTGTATTAATGTTTTATTATAGTCCACAAATTTAAGAGTGATCACCACAGTCATATTATTTTTTGATGGAAGCCTATAATCTTCATATTCATTAAATGCCATATGGATCATCTTCAGGGGGAAGAGATTCCTCTAAATTTGTGACTGTAAGGTTCAAGGCACCCAAATCTCAACTTTGTTAAAACCCTTGGCTGGAGGTGTTATTTTACCAACCCCACAATCAGAGCCTTTGCTGGGATCAGCTGGCTGCTGTAGGGTCTCTAGGCCCTGGAGCTGCTGCAAGGTCCAACTCTGCTGAGTTCTACTAGTCAGTGTCCTCAGAGCTGTATCTGTCCCCAAGTTTCCCTAGGCATCTACAAAGCAATTAAAGCAGCTCAACACTTGTGTGGGTTTTGTAATATTCATCTCTATTATTCAAACTGATCTCACAGTCCTACTTTGTTGTTTCTACCCTTGGGGGAAACAGAATCAACCTTGCAATTCCAGAGCAAGATTTGTAACATGATGTATTAGCATAAGCTGCTGTACAGACCGTGGCTGAATCTTCACACCCAATGTGAACAGGGGCTATGCAAGACACAGCCTCCAATACAGCAAGGCAGAACTTCATGGTTGGTTTAGTGACTCAACTCTTGCTTAATCCTTCTCAAATTATTCTTGAGCTGGTGTGGAAGAGAATGAGTCAGAAGTTGCTTGCATATTTTCATCTCCATCCTTACCAGCAAAGAGCATGCAAGCAAGCAAAGAACAAGAATGAACTGAGATGGCAGTATTTACAAACAAAGCCAAAACTAACCTTGCTAATGACACAAAAGCTGCCCACTATCCTGACATGGTGATCCACTTTTGTTGCCCTCATCCAATGTGAATAGCAGTTGCATCAGTTCTAGCTAGAGCTTGTTGCAGTAGTTCAGATGCAGGCATCTCCAATGTGATCCATTTCGCCATCTGTTGCGCACTTCTGCAGTGCAGTTTTGAACCTATTTAGCCAATGAAGGTAACGCAAAAGACAGAAACAAGGCAACACTTTTGTACTGATCCTCACTCCTGCCTGGGAAGGAGCAGCTTAATAGAGTAATTTTGGCATTAAAGGTCACAGGTAGCAAAAAACCAAATATCTGAACCACAGCCTTGACCCTTACAACAATGCATTGGTTGGGCATCCCATTTTGTTCCAGTTTAAATAGTATGATCTATAAAGGGAAGTATTGCTTTATCTCACAAAATAACTGCATTGTAACAGCCATTCAACAACAAGTTCAAAAAAATTACTGCTTGCTGAGTGCCTGCAAGTAGAAGTTGAAAGCTCAAGCAAGTCAAAACATTTCCTCATTTTATGAAACTTGGGGCATCATATTTATAATGAAATGCCATTAAAGATATTTGTTACTGTAATACAGAGAAGGCAAGTTCATCAGAAATAGCACAAGTGTCAGAAGTACACAAGGTGGTGGCAGGGAAGCATCTCATTTTTGTCCTGAGGGGTAGTAGCCATGCACTGGGGGAGCAATTTACCAGCATAATGTAATAGCTCAATAACAGTTTTAGTAGTCTATACAGTACACAAATCTATACACTCTTTACCCTACAGGAAAACTGGTCACAGAGAAAGCAAAAGCGAGTAAGACAGATCACAAAGTAGTTGCATACGCGTATAGTACATCAAACATAAGACTATTCTTTTTGACCATACCTACCTGAACTTTGTTAATGTCAATAAGCATAGAAAGATAGCCTGCTCCCTCCAAAAGGGCCAGAGCACCACCCTAGATTTAAAGGCAGTGCATATTTCCAGTACTATTGGGGATTATCATGTCTAATGGATAATCATGCATAATGAGACAATTGATTAGGTGTATTATTTTCTTTTGTCTTCTAAAAGAACAGACTTCAACAGACCTCCAAACTGAGACAAAAGGACAAAACACATTAGTTTCATCCCATATCACCCACACATCAATTGCTTCTCAATAATAACATCAAATCACAAAAATAAAATTGAGACTCTAGAGAACTGAAAAAAAATCCCAACAGCTCAAGTAGCAGCCTGTAAGATGTGATGTTAAAAGAAAAACCAAACCACCATAGTATTACACTAGTCGTCTTGCTCAGAAGATTTTTACTGTAGGAGCATATTCACTATTTGTTTTAGAAAAGGAAACAATTAAAGCATTTCTTTTGCTTTGTTATATTAAAAATTCAAACAGAGTATTACACTAACAAAAGGCAATTTCCAGTTCTATTACTAACAATGGTAAAAAGCCCATGTAACTTTAAATACTTAATGTTTTCTACTGTCTGTGTTAACCTACTAAAATCAAATGGAACATCAGGGTCTTTTGTAGAAGACAAGCTCTTCTTGCTCCAGTGACCTTTTCTACACTGCTTCCTGTAGTGCTCACCACTAGGCTTAAATAATTAAACACGTCTCAGCCTGAAGTGACTTCAGAAATGCACCTACATTTGAAAAGTACTATTTAGACAACAATTTGTAGAAGAACTGCAGGTCAAATGTTTATTCTCATAAACTGATACCCTTATTGCAAGTACCTACTCATTTCCATTGCCCAAGGGCCTGGACAAGATCATGAAAGCAGCCTTCTAGCACATCAATTATAGTTAAACAATATGGAAAGTAAGACAACTATCAGCAACATTCAGAAGTAAAAGAATTTAAGTGTTAAAAGCTCAAGCATGGTTTCTGCTTAAAAAACGAGATCTCATTGTATAATAGACATTAAACTAGGACAAAATAACCTTAGGAAGTAATTACTCATGTTACATTTAGAAATTATTGTTATTTTTCCAAATATTCATAGATTTAGAAAGCACATTTTGTCAAGTCATGACTTTTCTCCTCCCTCAATAAATAGAAAATTCACTTCTACCAGCAAAGTAAACATTTATGAATATCAGAGCAGTAACTTTATCCATCTTTACTTCCTCTGTATCCTTAAGGCCATGACTTTATAGGGTTTCCTATGTTCTCCTACATTCTCCTATAGTTTCCCTTCCCATATCCAAAAGCATAAAGAGAAGGGTGGTTTTGGGGAAGCTTGTTTCCCACTGACACCAACATAAACACTCAAGTTGTCTCATTCCTAGACAAAGAAGTAGGTTTATGTCACAGAGAGATAAGAGATGATGAAGTAAGTTATTCTTCTCCACTCCTAGACCTCAGAATCTTCCATTACATTCCAGATGGAAAAATCTTTGAAATGTTCATGATTGAAAGCAAAGCTTTGATTTCAAATGGGAAATTACATTATATAAATGTAAGGTTTTTGGACAGACATTTCACAAAGTTTCTCCTGCGTTTCTACATTCTGTAAACATGTCTAGTAGAACATATAAATCATATAATAGCATATAAAAATATAATGTTCAACGAGACAGGTGTGGAACTTCCCTATTCATATAAATGAAAAGAAAGATTTTTGCATCTCCGCCTACTTCAGAAAAAGAATATAATAAGAAGAATTAAGGCAGATTAAGAGACTCTTTTAGGCAGCTTAAGACCCTTAAGCACACACTCCCAAGCCAAGTATTTATAATACAAGAAGTCTCCTAGTTACCTCTCTCAACTGTCACTGTTGTCAGTATTGCATAAAGCTGCTTAAACTATAAAGCTGATTGTCAAGGGAATCCCAGTCTGAAGGGATCTTTTGTGGTCTGAAAGGGTTGTGACTTCTGTAAAAGGAGGGCATCGGGTTACTGCAGCAAGCCTTGAATATCAATGACAAAGGAGGAAAAGGAAAGCTCACAAGTCAGGCTATGCTCTCTCTCTCTTACCACTCATCTAAATCACATGGTCGTTGCAGGGCAGGACAGAGCCAAGGAGGACTAAGGGCAATCCTTGCTCCCCGAGGCCACTTTGCTCTCCAGTCAGGAGCACAGACACTCTCCTGCAGGTCACAGGAAAACATGAAGTGCCTCTGAGCAATGCTGCCATACACAGCCCACTCCACTGCAAGCACCCACTGCAACTTCAGAGGCAAAAAAACCACATGGGACTGGTGTGATATGAAACATGAGGAGGAGAAAAAAAAAGTGTTTACATCCTGATGGCAGAGGTTACATTAATCCAGCCACCCATTAACCCAGCCAAATTCCTCTGCATATTTTAGAGCTGATAACATAAAGCTATTCATAATTTTTTAGTTGCTAAAGATGGTCAAAGCTTACACAGTTTTGGATTTTTCATGGAAGACGTGGCTGATTACATAAAAACTGCCATTGTCAAATATTCTGAGGTCTAGTTCATGATCTCCAGAAATCATAAGATTTTCTTTCCCAGTAATGAAAACACCTACCCATTCAGTTCTATTACAGGATACAAATTTTCAGTGTATCACTTGATTTGAATCTATTTCTGGCTACTTAGGCTCTTGCATACCTACATAGTAAATTACCTCTTCTGGATGCCTCAGCTTGCTTCAGGCTTTCTGAATTCAACTGATTTTAACATTAACTATTTTTAGTTAATGAGAGGAATGATTGCATAGCTGAACAGATAAACAACATGACTTCAATATTTACAACCCACTTTAAATACAATAATTAAGGAGTCTTTGATGGGGCAGTACTTCCACAAAGTTCTGTTCTGACTTGAGTTCTATTTTTACTTAATATACATTCCTTTATTTAAGGAACTGTAGCTCAAATTTCCTAGACAACTCCAAGCCTTAAGTTTCCAAAGCTTTTTTCAAGAGAGCTCCAAATCCCTTACAGAGTAGTCATAATGCCACTCCTGTTATTAACCTCATTCAAAATAAAAATGGAGACTTGAGACCTGACTTATTTCTGAAGCATATGCTTGAGATGCTTAAAAGAACACTCTACAACCCATTTTCTCCCAGCCAAACTGCCAAAATACAGTTTGCATGCAAACTTCCACATGCAGTCTGAACAATGCAATTCCTATTTATACTCTTGCAGGAACAGGAAACTACTTTTGCCTTTGGGGTAATCTTTGAGTTCACCTTATTCCACCCTTTTCTCTCCAGTTTTTCCTACTGAACTTTCCGCTTTCCAGAAGGCAGCTACTCTTGCAGGTTTTAAGTAGGTAGATCATTTAGTTTCAAAGTGCATAATTTTCTTCCTGAAATAACCAAGGGTATAGTGAAGATTTATAGGTTTGCATGAAATGCACAGTTACTGTGACTGGCTCCAGAGAAAATGAAAAATAGATTGAAAAAAACGCAGCCCCAACATGAGAGCCTTTGGAAAAAGGCCTAACCCTCAGAACATTCACCTTCACTTTGTCCCTTCAACTAGAAGCTACCAATGATATTTTCAACAATGCTTAACTGATGAGGGAGCAATCACACAGACAAAGAAGTGCCATCCCTAGGTATACATAACTATAACAAAATTATGTCTTTAATGTGTTTAATAAGCTAGTGATGCATCACTTCCACAGAAGTATAGAAGCATTGCTTTTCCTTCTCATTTGCCAGTTTATTGCTGGGACACCAGAAAAGACAGTAAAGTTTATATACTGGTTGACAAATTTGAAAAAGCAAGCCAAGATTCTACAAAAAGTATGCCCACTTCTTGATAGCCCCATGTTGCACTGACAGCATTTTCTCCTACAACTACACAAGAGAAAGGGGAGGCCCTCTATTGCTGCCACAGGGAGTTAAATCAAATTAAGCAAACATTTCCAAGAAAGAGTTACTGTCCTCCCACCTCACTTGTCATCTTTCCTTCATACCAATTCAGCTGTATCAGAGAAGCTAACCAGAGACTGAACAAGAGTCTGTTCTTACTCTTGTAAGCAGGGCAGACAACGGGACTGGAACTTAATCTGTAGTTACCAGTACATGCTGGACTTCAAGAGTCCTTGACATAAATTTAACCTACCAAAACAACATCTAAAATTACTAAAGAGGTTAGAATGGGCCTCAAGGAAAAATCTGCTGGCCACGGGTTGCAAGCTCAAAGATATGTAAAAAATACAGGAAGATAGGGCCTTCATGTCTGCAGTTATGAGCTTCACTTAAGCATGCTTTTGTTTTACACCTTTCTGCTAGCCTCTGCAAGGCACAGAATACAAGGAATACCTACCACTGATGGCCAGTTGAGTAAAGAAATTTTGGCAAATTACAAAACAATTGTCTGTGCAAAAAGTTTCTTCAATACATACTGGGAAGAGACCTAGATTTCCTGCTACAGTTCTGCCTCTGCAGTATCTGTTCTGAGAAAGTCTCCAGTTTCTGAAGAAATCTCTGCCCACCACCCTCCCCCAGGATCAATAAGATTCTACCTTATGTAACCACTCTAAGTTTGGCAGCAAGAGCTCTTACATGGCAGCATCTTGCAGATTCTGAGAACACCAAAACACTACGTTTTCTCCTTAGCAATACGAAATGGCTGTAGAAAATTCAGCATACCACTGGGTCATTTGATCTTAACTTTGAGAATTTCACCACCACTATTTTAGCAATCTGAAAAGTAACAAACTCCAGAAGCAGATACCCACCTATATATCTCCCATGCTCTCAACGCTACTCTTCTGGACCACTCCTGAAAGCTACAATGTCTAAATAAACATATTCTCTCATTTTTAAAATTTGTTATACAACTCAAAAGTACATGAACTTCTCCATTAATTTGATAAAAAATAAAAGTAACTATTAAAGAATACCTTCTTAGCTACCTCAATCTGTGAAAAGCCAAATAATAAGTAGCACCACAATGGGTGTTTTCCCTAAACAACCCAATTAACTGTCTTTTTGACGAGCTAAGAAATTAAGCAAACAAACAACCCAAACAAACAAACTTCACTTTCACACTTCCAACTAGGAATTCTGAAATTGGTTTTAGAAATTAAAGTTAACTGGGTTTAGGTTCAAGACTCTTAAGCAGCATATTATTTACCATGTTTGCTTGGTAGCCCAGGAAGAGTAATTTGGAGTCCCCTTCACTCCTAAACCATATCCTTTGACACAGAATGAAAAGAAATGGGAAGGAGAGTAATCCAGAAAGGGAGAGGGGAATGCAATTTACTTCATTCACCTAATCTGTCAATTCAAAGGATGTATTTGTAATTTCATTTTTCTTTAAGTGGCAAAAAGTAAATTTTACTTACTAATAATTCTTTTAAAGAGATAAGAACCCTAAGTCCACCGGCAAGAATTTCTAGTGATCAGACCATTTGTCAAAGTAGAACACGTTCATAAGCAATGTGTTCCTGATAAACTATTCTTTCCTGCCTCCTTATTTCGAAACCAGGCCAGTGTCATCACATTAGTGTAGGATAATATTGCGGACCAACACAATGAGTCAGCAATCAAAATGACGTGTTCTGCCATCCCACGGAGCTTGTTCTTTTGGTTTAAGTCCTGGAATTGCTGGTACATCTCCTCTCTCCCATCCTCCCCTTACTTCTATGCCACTGCACTGCTTCAAGATTGCCTTACCAGTTGTCAGCCCAGCTTGTTTTAGAAGAAAGAAAGAATTCATGTGTAAAGTACCCTGGGTCTTAAAAACACAGAAACATGTGCTGGAGAAGGTTAGTGCCTGGTTGGCTGACTTTAGCAACAAGAAAAGGAAGCTGCTCAATTAACTGGAACTAAGTGAAAAAGAAATTTCAGTTATCTTCCACTTATTCTTAAAACAATGTTCTGACAATCCAGCTTATGAGAATCTCATTGTACCCATATTCCTACTGAGACACTGCCTATGACACACTTACTGCAAGACCCATACAGGCCTTCCTGTCATATTCCAGCAAGATGCACAAAGCATAGTGGAGTGAGCTCACACAAGCAGCCAAAGAGCACAGAGGAGAAAGCATTTTATACATTAGGTGGAGATTGAAGGTATATGGGGCATTACATTATGAAATGCAACTGAAATTCTAGGGGTCATTAAAATGAAACACTTAATATTCTTTTTACAGATTAACTACTGGTTTGGGTTTTTTAAAAAACAAGAAACCCCCACATGGTCCAACTGGTGCTAAAGCCTGTTCCCACATAAAACCTGCTAGAACTGAGTATTATTCATTTCCATTCTTACCATAAGAATAACAATGGTATTAAAAAACAAAATTGATCCTGCGATAACATATTATGTTACATAAAGTATCATGTATAAGAGATACAAAAAAAAAAACCCCAAAAATAGCAAGTGTGACAGTATAATTAAGAAATCTGAATCAAAATCCCAGAAAAGTTCTAATGAAAATTTACTAAACCCACACAATTAGGGGAATATGGGAAGACAAGCTCAAGGTTTCCTCTTCAGTGAGCCTGCTAAAATACCAAATAACCACCATTAGCTTTAGTCTGCAATGTAAGGAGATAATGAAAAAACATGACTACATTAAAAAACAAATGATTAATAACAGCTGGACACCATACAGAGTGATGACATGCTTCCTTTCCAGCATACAGGTGACTGCTCTTCCACTCATAAATTATACTCCATACATCAGAATACATAGGAATGGAAGTGAAGAAAAACGTGTCATCTTTTTTGCCAGAACATGAAAGTTTCATATCCAGACACAACATTTGTCCCCTGTTTTCATCCAGTCAACATCTCTGCTTTGATGGTGTCATTCTAAACTTCAATTCTAAAACCAGGATAAGGCTCTAAAAATCATGAGTTGTCATTTCTTCTCACACACACACATTTTTTTTTTTAGCCTTCGTTACACAGAGACTATTGCCCATAGGTAAAAGAGACCATAGCTCATAGCCTGGTGAAATAAGATTGCTGTGCTACATGCAACTGGGGCTTGAGGAAGGTGCAGTGAGGGAAAACTATGGCAAACTGCATCCTGCCCAGAAAGAGATCTGTTTGTCATAATCTTATACAGTAAATGCACATGCAACACAGAAGCATCACTTCCAGAAAATGAGGGGAAACACACCTATAACCAGTTCTCCTTTCTTCCTTAATCCATCTTTAAAGCTATTATGCAAAACCAGTGGGAAATAGAGGGACTGACTGACAGGATGCAATAATATAAAGTGATTTGATTACTCTGAAGCAGAGCCTTTTCATTAAGTTTTTAGCTTTACAACACAGGATCTATTACAAGGAAGGGTCATTATGCTTCTTTGTACCAAATAGATCATCCTATTTGATGTGTCCTTGTATTTACAAATCTGATGTAATTCCCCTTTTCTTTGCATACATTACATATGTTTCCATACTTATAGAAGCCCCTCAGTATCTTTTAACTCAGTAGAACTGTATTTTGATCCCTGTCTTTTTTACACTTTTTTACGTATCCAGCTATGCAGTATTTCAAAGAGATACCATATTCTTCAGTATTAGTCATTCATATTCATATAATTGAAAAGGCATGAGTACCTAGCAATTGCACTTGGAGAACGAAGCATCTTTGAAATGTATTTACAGATGGTTTGCTTACCTCCTTGGGAATGCTAAGTACTATCAGTGCAGCAATAAAAAAAAAGCTCAACTACAAGAGCTCTGATTCTATTGCAGTGCAATGGTATTTTATTTCTATTATTTAACAGAACGATGGGAAAGGCTACAACAGTCATACTGTTACAGTAGAAACTGCATTGGTGGAAGGGGGTGCAGGGGGAGGGAAAGTGCCAGGTTGAAATACTGAGTAGCACCAGAGCAATAGAACTGATCTCCAGAAATTCTGGAGTGCCATGAACCATGCTGGATGAGGCATTTACTTCGGTCACCTGAGTACTTAGTAGCACCCCCATCCCAAAAATTAATGGCCCACAAGACCCCATTTGTAATTGGCAATTTATACCCATAAGAGTTATTACTGTTAGGTCCTACATAATGCATAAATTCTGTGGCCAAAAAAAAAAAAAAAATGAAAGCAGCATTCAAAAGGTTAATGAGAAGCAAACAGATGAACTTCATGTAAGTGGATGCACAAATTTCTATTCTGCTACCTTCTCCTTTGGCTAACAGTAGCAGAAACAGCTTTGTACTTACATATTCATCATTCCAGAGCTGACTGAAATGCAGAGAAAAAAACTAGACAAGATTTATGAAAATATGGAGGTTTCCATTGAAGATACTGTATAAACTGTATTTCTTGCCCATTCTAGATACTTTCCAAATATTTTAGCTTGTTTAATAAAAAGATTTCTCTTCCTAGAAATTCTAATGCCTTTGAAATAAAAGGAGCTTTATAGTGCTATTTATCTAACATTTTCCAAAAGCCCAATAGATTATTATTTTGCAAGCATTTTTACTGTGCAAATGGCAAGGGAAGGAAGGGAAGAAAAAAAAAACACAGAAAAGGAAGTAAAAAGGGGGTGTAAATTACAAGCACAGACTTTACAAACACCACACTCCGTATGCACCCAGTGCATGTTTTAGCCTTTTTCCCCTAGTTTAAGTAAGCAGGAAACAAACAAGGAAACAGAAGGGGTAGACAATCCCCTGGACTTACCTTCAGTACAGTCCCTCTATAAACTTCTCACAAAGAAATTTAAATTCCTCCAAGTGGATTTAATTCTTTTAGCTTTTTTCTCTCTCGAGTCACACAGAAGCAAAACAATTAGTTCTCAGAGGTTCCATTTACTGCTCTTCCATCCCCAGCAAAATGCGTCCAGGAGATTATGCCAAAAGTAAGCCCAGAACTCAAAGGCAATTGGAAAGGGAGCGTAGGGGGCTGCTGAAGGACCAGATTGTGAAATTCGGTAGCTTGAGCACAGAAATATCCTACTGTACAGTATACCTGGCTCCTTGCTCACCAAAAAACTGTAGTGCAAACTGTCAGTAGTAGCCTCCAATAGCTGCTGTGTGTGCTGCAGATGGTATGTCTCACTGTTACCTTCCCAGATGGGTAGAGGATTCAGAGAGCAGCAAAACCAGGGGGTCGCCTCCAAACCAGGTGGATTGCCAGCCACTCATTCACTCAGTCCAATTAATCAAGACAAGAACAGCTCAGTCACCGGAGGTATCTCCTTCCAGGGTGCACAGGATTATGGCAAGGTTATTAATCTTGCTTTGCTGCATCCCCCCCACCCCCTACATTCAGCAGCCTGCACCGAGATGATTGCCAGCTCTGTCTCTGTCCCTGTTCTACTGCATTTTGCTCAGCCCTCTGTTGCTGCAAGTGAAACACAGAGGAGGGAGGAATACTAATAAGGTGGTTAGCTACAGTTTCTTTAAGGCATTCTACATACTGTGTGCGCGTGTGTGTACGTGCATGTGTGTGTGCATTTTCCGTGGGGAGATCTGGATTTCCTGGCAGCTGAAATAGGACTTGTTTCCACATCAAAGTCTGAATTAATCTGGATTATCACCTAATGAATATCAGAGCCAGCAACTGTATTTTACTTAGGATAAGAGGAGGGTACTAAATGGTCTAGAAGATTAGGACGGCAGCAGTGGTTATAGGGGGAGGGAGTGGGGGGTTGGTAGCGTAGAAACCACACTACACCCAAAAGAGCATAATCAGTTAAAAATTTGTTCCAAAGGGATCATTTCAGCAATGTTTTAAAAGTCATTCTTATGTCCTGTACCAGTTGGGATTTTAGAATCAGCACTACATTATCCATCTTTAGATTAGGCAGCAATATGCAGAGTCAAGTAAATATTTTTAGAAAAGAAAAGATTTCTGGCAGGAAAAGAAAAATTTAGAATGTCAGTGGAGGCAGACATCCAGCACTGCATTTATGAAGGTGCTTGAAATTCCCTCCTTTACTGAGAATTGCTGTGCCAAAACCTTTCACTTATGAAATGAGTTTAGAGTTCTCAGTCTGGGAGCCAAAACATGTATAACCTAAATAGCTGATCTGCACTGGTTCATGAACCTGAGTATTCTGCTGTGGTAAGTATGAGTCCTAGCTGTAATTCACTCATAAAATATAAAAACAGTCATATTGCCTTTGCTTCCCCACAGGTAATTCAGACCCTCTGCATCAGGTTCAACATGCAAACGCTGCTGTCTCACTTGTCATCCATAATTTCAGCTTTTTGGAGCAGATGACACTTCAGACTCCTTCAGGAGCCTGAAGACTGAGACTCCTTCAAAAACATGAAAGCAAAAATAAACCATTCCTCAGAAGCAGTTCTGGGATTACTACAGTAAATTATAACTATGTGGGGCTGTTAAGGAACCAGCTCATAGGTCTGAGCAACCAAATACACTTGACAGAGCTCCCTGAAGAATGAGCTACATGAAATGAGTCTGGTGCTTCATACCACAGAGAGAGCTACCACCACAAGTTTCAGCAACCAAACTGTAATTGAACACAGTGGAAATGCTTTGGGGAGTTTTAGATACACCAACCATGGGAAAGCTGGCAAGGAAGCCTGGATGCACTGACCACAGCAGTTGTTACTGCTACTGTAGCACAAAGGACTGCAATGTACCAGGGCACTATCCATAATCCAGGGCACTGTGGTCACAATATTTAATACTAACATGGAGTCAAACTCTTCTGCTGTTAAGTAAACCCTGCAGTTTTAACAGCCAGTGAACTTGTAAAGCCACACAGCATGAGAAGGAGGTTGTGGTATCTGGAAAGAGAAATGTAGGACACAGTTTTAGAGGATAGAACACCTGCACTGTTTCACAAATCACACATCGCCACTTGGGCTTTTGTTCACTTTTTCAGCTAAAATTGCTGTATAATCTAAATCTAAAATGATTTATTTATATAAAAGTCCACTGAACCACTAAGAGAATTTGCAAATGGTAACTATTTTTCTTTACTGCAATTACTTTTGCTTCTCCACCCTATCCTTTCTTCACCCTCCATCCTATTCCCAAACACTGCATGATATCTCATGTTGCTGTTTTGTTGACTTGTGGATCTTAGAGAGGATTATTGCTCATCCACGAACATAAACATGCCTATCCACATAGGAACACAAGCACCCACAGTGACTTGGACTGAAGATCCATCTAGCCAAAGTTTTGCCTGTGTTGTCACTGTCACAGGCAACCATCAGACCAAGGGAAGCAAATGGTGGTATTTCCCAAGTACACTGTGCCAGCCTTTAATTATCTGTGCCACAAGGAGCTGCAAAGTCAGAGACAGGAATACTCTGCACACTTTAGTATGACACTCACAGATTCACAGTCTTCTGTCATAAGCAGCCTGGACTTATTTCCTCATGCTGAGAAGCCCTGATGCATTTACCTGCCCTTCCTACTGACTTTGCTCTGTTCAGTCAAACACTCTTGTCACTAACCTTTTCCACCTCATGCAGTGACCAAAATGCCATGGGCATGTCCCAAGAGTACAGCACTATATTGGCACTCCCTATTTTGAGAACATATCATCCCAGAGCCAGAAGCTAATGGCATATTCTGCTTTCTAAGACTGTGGCGTGAGTAATTTTGCTACTCTCAGATTAACAACTTCATCAGTGATATAACATTTTTAGTTCTAACTAGTCAGCTAAAGTTTCATAAGGAAGACCTCCTGTCTAGACCAACATAGACAGCTTTTCCCACAACTTTTTTCTAGGTTCAGTCAGAATTGCTTGAGTATATAAAAAAAAGATACTCCAAAGCTAATTAAATCTATTCATAAATCTAATATTTACAATCCATGGGACTGGAACAACAGCAAAAGTAATTAAACTGACTTGCATTCTAATTTCCATTTCCATGACACAGAATACATGTTAAAGAAGAGGGGGGGAAAAAAAGATTAAATGTTGTGCAAGAATAAGTTATTGTTGGTATTTTCCAAATATTCTTCATCATAATCCCAAAGGTGCAGGCAAGGACTTTTGTCCTACCTCACCTGCCCTTATGTCATTTTTAAAACCATACTACCTGCTAATTACTTTATCATTAATCAAAAGGAAAAAAATGTTCTTTGCACTTCCATGGGTTTTTTGCTATTTGCTTTTGGTTTTTCCCCCAAAACAGGCTGCACTTTGGCCATCTCATCATTCCCCTGATTACTACAGTCTTACAAGCATCTTTGTTCATGTTCCCACAGTATGGTTAAAACAAAGGCAGTTTACAGTGTAATATAAACCAGGAAGATATACCACTCCCTTCCCCCATCCCACATCCCAAGGGGAAAAAAAAAAAGAAACTTGACTTCAACTCCCTCTCACTCTGGCCCTCACCTCATTCAGCTGAATTTGATGACCTGTCAGTTAATATCAATATCACTCCTCTGAAAACTTCTGAAATTCAGCACAAGTGAAGCACACAAGCTTATTGCTCAGCAAAGCCCTCAGCAGAGAAAGTACTGACCCAGCACACATGCTCCCACACAAAAAAACCTCCAAAAGCCCCTCAAATATTTTTGCAGTGTTTCACTTTTTTATTATATTGACATCATTTGATTTAGTGAACCCCAAATTCCATATGCTATTTGCAACCAGTTCCCTTGTTTCCCCATAATTTTCAGTTCTTTTATGAAATAATAGTCATATTTATGAGTATGATTTCCACACTGAGAGAGCATTAGCAAGACCATAGCAGGGGTGAACAATGACCTGAGAGGCTCCTGTAGACAGGCTGAGGCTGTCACCCAGTATGACCAGGCACCTCTGGTGATGAAGTTTGAAGAGTTACAGCTGCCAGAGTGTATACCACCCTCAATGAGCAGCCTAGTGACAATCATCAGAAGAGAATATACACCAGTTTCTCATCCACCACTTTGATTAGTGCAGCCCTAACTTAAAGCCAGGATCAATGGACGCTATAAATTTATACATTGGCCTCAAAACTACAGGGACTGTGAAGAAGCACATGCGGCTTCTCCTGCCTCTGCTAGAGGGCAGTGTCAGCTGCTCCTAAGGAAGCCCAGCAACACTGCCACTGTTGGACCCGAGACAGCTTCAGAGCTGAACTGAACAATACTGAGGTTTTTTGAAAAGTGATCACAATGATCTTTCTGCTGGGAGATGTGAAGCCTGTTTTTAACCACAAAGATTATCAGGAGACAAACACTGAAAGAAAACGGAAAAGCAAACAAACAAGAGAGCAGATTATCTGGAGACAAGAAAAATTAATTGCCACCTAACTTGTGAAATATTTGCAAAGTTTATATTCAAGACCGGGGTAAACAGATTTCAACTGTTGAAAGAATTTTGCAGAAAGTATTCTGTCAGGGTCTATGCATTACTGTTGCAATAGACATATAGTAATGGTAATAACACTTTCATCCTAAACCTCTCCTCCAGGGAAAAAGTACAACAGCAAAAAGATTCTTCATGTTCTTTATATCTTAAAACTCACAGTCATAGTCTAGTGAACAACACAAGTGAGTTCCTCAGAATCTGAGAAACATATTAGGTACTATCTTTCACTATTTACTGCCCTAAAATAAAGACAGGATTTTTATATAGCTGCAGTTTGTTTTTTAACCAGCTACTTTGAAAAATTGAGTAGTTTATATTGAGGGTATTTTTAGTTCCAACAGAGACTTACCATGAGATTCCAACCTTCTGCCTAAAAGCTTGAATTCAGTGCCTCAAGCCTGTAATTTCAAATTAATTCTGCAATGCTGAAATACAAATCATAATGACCTTGATTTTGTGCTATTTGGATGCTATTATTTGAAAAAAGATTTTCCAACCCTAATATCTTAGGTAAGGAAACGTGTACTTATTTTTTACTCTTGACTTTTTATCAAATTGGTTTTTTGCCTTTCTTCCTTCAGAGAAAAGAAAGTTTAAAGCCTTGTTTGAAAGCATGAAAAAGAAAGGCTGTTTTAGAAGTTCACCTCATGACCATTATATACATATTTCTCAAAAACCTGTGCCCACAGACTCCAAACCCTAAAATCCTACATAGCTGTTATATTCTGATATATACCTGTTCCCCCACAACACTCCCACCTCACCCCCTTTCAAAGGAAATTACATTTTTTCCTCTCTAGTCAACAGAACAGATAAAGTACTTTTTTTTCCTCCTTCTTTCTGCCTTTCAGCAGCTACTGCTTCAAGGAGAATACTCCAATACAGAGACCCTCAGCCTGAGCTAATATGAGCATTCTTTTCACATTTGCTTGCATTTCTCTGTGACCATTATATCTCTTCCTCCCTCTAGAGAGATGGGTTGCAAGAATTAAAGCGTGCAGTATGTCTTTTACTGAAAAGAGACTTAAAGTAATTGTCTAGATTTTATTCTCTCATCATTTAGCACTTGGTAAAAACATCTGGATTGTTGACATATACAGGTATCCTTAAATACTGATCACTGTTTAAGAAACAAGATGGAAGTTACTAAACGAAACACCTTGGATTTATTTATCCTGTACTAAAGAAACACTGATTTCAAAAAGATCAGGTGTAGTGGGTTGAAATATAGTTGATGGACAGTTGTAGTGGGTTGAACCATAGTGTATGGACAGTCTCTTATGCCAGTCGCTTCTCACGATCTCACATATTTAAGGGCAGCAGAAGAGCAGGAAGTTCCTTTTGTTTCCAGCTCTCCTGCAGGGAGCAGGGGAAGAATGGGCCCCGAGCTCCATCTCGTGGAGCAGGCCTGGGCCTCCCCCGTGCCCTGGGCCCCCCGGGTCACTGCGGGAGAACCATCTCAGAGCCGTGGGCAGCTAGGAAACAACCATAAGCTGCTGCGTAGCTGAGACCACCTGATGCAGTTTTTTTTTTAAGACTGGCAGGCTTCCTCCTCCCCCCGCTTCCTCACGCGGTCCCACACAGATCCAGTGGGAGCCAATGGAGTTTTCTGCAACCAACCCAGCCTGAGTCGAGCTGAGGAGGTCATCATGCAGCTAGCAGCATAAAGGGAAAGAGGCTTTTTTTCTCCAGCATAAAACCTGAAGAAAATCATGGTGACTTTAAAGTCAGAGAGAAAAAAAAATTAAGTCAATGTGAGACGGAGCTGAAGATGGCGGTGGGAAAAGAGGGTTGAGCGTATCCAGCGCGAAGCTTAAAAATACTTTCTCCAGGCAGTGGTAAAAACTGTAATATCACAAACTGTTCCTTCCTCTTTAATCCATTTAAAAAGACATGGGGGGATGAGAATTCTTTGTGCAGCCTGCCTGCGGAAAAAGAAAAGTGGCCATGCCAGGTCACCTAGAAGCTATAAGAGACTTCTAGAGATTTTGTGAAGAGAGCCGTTGCTTCTCAGGCTGGAATTTACTTATCCATAAAAAAGAAACACCCCATGTAATGCCCCATGATGGCAGGGTGGGAAGACTGCAAGATTCATAGGAGAGATGTTTTTCACGGCAGCAGATTTCTGGGTGGGTCTGGTGCTAATGACAGTTTGGAAAATCATGTTTGAAGCAGAGAAAAAACCTCTTTTCCCCTAAATATTGGACAGACCCTTTTTTTAAGAACTTTAAAACTGACCAGTGCCATGTTTTGTTATCCTTTGACCAAGTTGGATAAATGAGAGAGGATGCTGGAAGAGAGGGGAGTTTAGCTTTAATTTCTTATTATTTCTTTTTACCTTTAATTCTGTTAGTAATAAAACTTTCTTTATACTGTAATTGCTCAAGTGTGTGCCTGTTTTGCCTCGCAAATTTCCAGTTTTCCTCAATAAAATCCTATTTCCCCTTATAAAATAACAGATTTTGTGGGAGCCTGGCACTTAGCCAGCTCAAACCACAACATCAGGGTAATGCACTACTATATTTCAGTTCCCTAGAAGATTTTTCTTTTCTGAACAGCAAGAATATTTTAATTTGATTTTTTGAGTTGGTCATAAGTCTTTTCATGACCTTTAACTTAACATACATTCAGGTTAAAAAAATTAAAACAGAAAAATTGGAAGCTGCATATCTTGAACCAGTACTTCAATTCTCAAATGATTTAATTGTCCAGGAGCTTTGACTAACCTCTCTGTACCACTTGTGCCCATCAGCAGTTTTTTATTTACACTGACTCAAGTTTTCTGACTTCAATTAAGAATGCTTGAGGTGTGGTTTAATCAATATTCCTGCTCTCCTGGGACTGCCATTTTCCCTCTAGCCCCAACTCCAGGTTTCTTTTCAAGTCTCACCTGTCTGCACAGGAATTTAAGAAAACAGCTTGACCACTAGTGGGACTGGCAGTGCTAAAGAAGGCAAAATATCAGGATGAGGGTAAAGTTAGTTCTGTTTGGTCACAAAGGTGTTCTTTCTACATTTATCAGAACACTGTAGCAGATTACCAAGATGACTGGGAGAGTTCAAAATGTCTTCTGCTAGGTTTCTGACTGTGCAGTATTTTGGAAAGTTGCTTTAGAATATTTACAAATTTGCAAGCTGACACTTTAGTCATTAAAATTTGTTTGCATGAAGAAACAACCTATAGTGATTCAAAAAAAAAAACCCACCAAACAATTTCAGGATTCAAAGAAAGGACAAAGATCTCAGCCTTTGGGAGTTTTACTTATATTCAGAAGAGCTGTGTGACAACAAGCCTGTTTTTTCACACGTCAGAGTAATTTCAAAATACGGTATTTTTTCAAGCTTAACCCAAGCTGGGCCTGAAATAAGACATTTCACATCACAATGGAGACAAAGGCCCTTGATCACTTAACAGATCTACATCTACTGCAATATTTGCAAAATAAAAGCTACTTTCACTTCAAAACAGAGAGGCTAAAACTATTGATATAGAAATTAATAAAACCTGGTACACAACTGTGCTAGGAAGACTTTAAGGGTTAGTACTGTGCTCCATGACAAATGAAGCTGGCACATTCATGTGGAAAACATAAAGAAGAAAATAGTGTTTAGGCTGATCAAGGAATTGTATCTATTATGTCCATCTCTCTCAACCAAGTTAACCTCTGAATTACTGCTCTCTAATGTACATTCACCAGCTTGCAGTCTAATTTTAAAATTTGAACAAAGGGGTCTCCATTACTTTGCAAGCAAGACTGTTCCAGAGCCTGACAGATCTCAGAGTTAATGCTGTAAAGAGCCACTGCAATGAGCACTGAGTCCTATTCCCTCAAAAATGCATATGCTGATAGGGACTGTTAGACTTAGATGACTCATTTTCCCATTAATCAATTTTCATCAGTCATAACCATGTCCCTCACGTGCCGTGAAACATTTTTTGCACAAGATTTTCCTTTCCTCTTCTTACTAACACCTACATATCACCATGGGCAACAGACAGCAAAAGATAGCTTTTCTTTGCTAAATTTTAAGCTTACAGATAACAGATAAGAGCAGATCATTTTGGACTTAAGACTAGCTTGTTTTTTCTTTCCTACTGGTCTCAGAAAAAATAGCATTTAACTACCCTTAAAGACAGCAGTCCTTTCACTTGTGGTCTTACACGCAAGCTTGTTCTCTCAGACTCCCTTTATAGTCACCATTAGCAAGAGTTCATACCTCAGGGCACTATAATTTCTTTTGGTTTAGGTACTTCTATTTGGGAGCAGAAGACCAAGCTCTCCCAGGCCCAGAAGTACTTGAGTGAGTAATTCAGACAGATTAATTTCATGCAGGTGCTTTTGTTTGGTGTTAGCAGATTGTTAACAACGATTAACCTGCAATCACATTACAGAAAGTACCCTGCCACACATTGTCATCTAAATAGATAAGCTCCATATAAAATCTAAAATCTGAAGGGTTCAATGGCCTGTTCCTGACAACCACAAGAAAAAAAAAATACCTTTGAAGTTCAACCCTAGAGAAAAGTGTTTTAAAAAGTTAATTGCCTGTTCTTGTTAATGCTACCTCCATGTTCTTTGTCAGTCTTAGAGCAGGAACATGATGAGTTCTGCTTGACAATTTTTTTTCTGTACTACTTGGCCTGGATGATACAGAGATAAAGGTTTCCCTGTACTGCAGCCAATACAAAGACTCATATCCCATTTCTGCCTTGATCTCCTGCTTACCCTGGAGTCAGCTGCAAATACTGAAAGCATAATTTAAAAAGCCTGAAAGAGTCAATCAAATATATTTTGGAGATGTAGTGAAAACTGATGAATTGGGTATGAGCTACCTCCTAGCTGCCATTTTGGTGAGCCTGTTCTCTCTGCCACGGGTGAGAGAGAAAATGAAAAGAGCAAGGGGTGGGAAGAAAGAAACTGTTACAGAAAAACTTCTCCCCAGGTTCTGTGAAATAAAAGTAGTGATATCTTTAAATGAATACAAAAAACACCAGAAGGTATTGACTGGAGTGGCAGTGTAGGACAGAAAAACAAAAGGGGAAAATGTTGGGGCG
>VYXC01000697.1:330019-357318 GCA_013397175.1 Platysteira castanea
GAGATGGGACAAGCCTGAAAATTTGTGACTAAAAGTGAAACCCCTATAAAACTAAAACAAATACTGCTTTCACATGAATAGAAGGCTGAAGGATTAAGCAAGAGACAAAGTACAGTTAAAGACTTAACAAGTTACAAAACAAGAGAGGAAGTAAACATCTTAGAGAAAACTTGTAGAAATAGCCTTGTTTAGAATACCTCAAAACAATCCGACCAACACACACATCCTTCAATAGTACATTACTCCATATGAAAACGTTCATCAAAAACAACTTACATTCATTCTAAGATTCAGTAGGGTCCAGTGGTTGCCAATTGCTACTACTGGCAGTTTGTTACAGGACTTTGGCTCAAGAACAAATAAATACAAGCTATTCACAATTTCATCCAAACTGCAAATAATTTGTGTGAGACAAAATGTGCTACATTTCCTCAACTAATTCAACAGTAAGAAGAGATAACCTTCTTAAATTTTAACTTGATTTAGGTCCTTTGGATGGAAACAAAATACTGGTAGGAAACATAGCTCTTAAAAGCATTGGTAAACATTTAGAAATAAAATAAACACACCCTGACTTCTAATCAGGAGCTTGAAGTTATTTTATATAATAAAGAAGCTTTCAGTAAAAAATGTTAGATGAAATTGAAGTAAATAAAAATTTCAATTGTAAAACAGAAAATCATGCATGATAATCAGGTCATTTTTCAGCTTTGGAAATGCCACTCAGAGGAAATAGCGTAAGTCCCAGCAGAGGTCTCACTTTAAATGAAACCAGACAAAGTAAGAGTACAATAATGAAAAATCTTACATAGAGAATGAGGGGCATTAGGTGACCTAATGAATGAACTCTTTTCCATTGCTAGCTTCCATGAGCCAACAGAGAAAACCCAAACAACTGATGGAGTTTTTCATGAAAACATGAATAAAGAAGAAAAATTAGGATTTTGTTGCCACATGGAGTATTAGAAAGACTCCAACAAGAAAGAGTTCATTTTTATTTTCCTTCTCAAAAGCACTATGCAACTAACTATTAAAAAGGTGTTGATTTTGCCATGCATAGTGAAGGTTGATTATAATATTCACTCTAAGCAAAAGTAAAAAAACCTTAAAAATACTTTCTAATTGACAGTTGAGAACTTTACAGAACTGTAGCACATCTGGATTATACATCTCTTGTCAAGTACCTCCTTCAGGCTAAATATTTCAGAAAAATTAATTCAAAAACTTCAGAAAGCGAAAGTTGCAGTAAAAATACTTTGATTTGCTAAGCACAGTATAACAGCTGAATTTTTCTAGCATACTTGGACTTCAGAATAAGATTTTTTATTTAGCAAGCAGCTCTCCCCAGCATCAGAAAATATCTGTCCGTATTTTGAAAGCATTGAGAACTTGTAAGACAAACATGCAAAACCTAAATGCCCGCCCACCCCATTCACACCCATTCAACAGAGCATTACTATGAGCTGGCAGCCGGGCCACCAAAGGTTGTAGGTCAAAATGGTTGAAATACAGGGAGGCAAGGACCAAAGATTGCAGAAACATAAAGTTGACTTTGCACTAAGGGATAAAAAGCAAAGAAACTGTAAACGTCAGAAAAGTCCAAGGGACCAGAGTACGCCTCGAAGAATTAGAGGAAGTAGACAACTCACAGCTAGGAAGAACCCAGGTTTCCCACTGCCCAAATGATTAAACCAGACCCTGTCCTCATACAGAAAAGAGCATGTGTTTTCTCATGTGGTATTTTCACACAGTTATTTTGGGTAGCGCGTTGTAGAAAATATAATAAACTTTTGCACAGCCTTTGAGCAGAGGCTATTTACCCTAAAAAAAGAGCTGCAAACTCAAATGCTCCCTAAGCGTAGTCACTTTAGACTCCTAAAGAAGAGGAAGAATTTTATACACCAATCTTTTTCATTTCCATGCATCATCCCATAACTAGTACCTTCCATTAGATAGGTAAAGGCAATTTAAACACATCACAGTGCATTACTCACCAGTCCTGTGTTCAGACTCCTCAGGCACTTCTCAGCAGTTTTCCCAAAAAGTACCGTCCCCAGAATCAAAAGTCTTTCCCCAGAAATATAATGCTACTAGTAGGGTTCTGAACAAGACAGAACACCACAGATGCACAGGGAAAAAAAACCAAACAACATTTGTGTTACTTTAAACCCCTTTTATCACTGAAAGCTCCTATGACTCCTCCCTGGCTGCACCTGAAAAGCTGCACCTAACCCACCCAGCTCGGCAGTGACTGCTGCAAGTACTGTCAAATAGCTGTGCTCCACCAGCCTGGCACTGAACCCTCACAGCTGCTGGTAGTTAGGATGTCCCAAAGAGCATGAAATCTAAAATCCTGGTCTCCTTGTATTGTGGCTCTGATTTTTTAATCTGAAATGTTCTGAATTGATGTTCCCTATGTAAAATGGGGATCATATTACCTCCTCGTAAGAGAAGAACAGGGGAAAATAACAGTGGGATATTAATATTCATTAAGCTCTCAGATGTTCTAAGGATAAACCCTACAGAATAGCCTATTGCTTAATAATTCTGTTCCCAGGAAGTCACTTGAAACAGTTGCAGTGAATAAGGTGCAAGGTCAGGCACAGCAAAACCACAGTTTAGCAGCATTTAGAGTAGGAACGAGTCATGCAGTCACCAGCATAGAAACATTCAAAGATTATTCCTACACCTCCAGCTAAACTACAAGGGAGTATGTAAAGGCCTGGAGCATTACAGCTACTCATCACTTGTACCTTAATGGGCAAGCTTTTTGTGCCCACTGTTTCCACCCTTATGTGACATAAAGAAGTCATAAAAACTTGTATGTGCTTCAGTTATGCTGATATTACCTGGTACTAATGAGGCATTCTTAGAAGTTGTGTTTCTGTTCTTTTAGGAAACCACTGTTTGAATGATCTTACTGCCGAGCTTAGGAAATCTCCTGCCGCTGTCCACACAGCCGCCCGGAGGCTCTGCAGCATCTTATAGCTTGAGGTGTCCCGAGCGGTGGGACGTAAGCAATGTAGCAGACACTGCAGGCTCCTGCGAGGAGTGGACTGCAGGCTGATGGCAAGGTAGCGTTGGAGCGGAGGCAAAGGAGGAGAGAGGGACTCCCTGTGTGGTAATCCAATCCTTTATTCCCAGTCAGGAATGCAGAATAGCCAACAGCCAAGGAATGACCGTTACCGCCCCTTATAGATGGGGGCAGAGAAAGGCGGTACAAAGCACATAAACCAATGGAACAATGACATGTATGGGGGAATAACCAACCAGAGTATCTCAGGGGAGGGTTCAATTTAAACAAACCAGTGGGGTATCGAATAGTAGAGAACTTTCCAGCAAATATGCCTAATCAATAAAGTTAATACATAAACATAAGGGTTTACATAAATTGGGGAGGAGAAAGTATTAACCTATAACAGAACAATATGTAAACTAAGATACAGGGGGATCTTGGGAGAGTGGAACACTTTCACCCTAACAGAGATGTTAAACCTCAGTGCTCTGGTCTTCCTTGGACCACCATTCCAGGGTCTGAGTAGCTCTGGCTATGTGCACTGCAACAATTTCCCAGTGAAACATTTTTGTTCCTGTTGTTTGTGCACACACAAACCTGCAGTGGTTCACTGTAGGAGACATGTGCTGCTTTTTGAAAATCACACTGATAAGATGGTGTAAGCTCTTTTTTGCCTCTAATACTTCCTGATATAAAATTATATTTATCAGCTATTTCTGTGAACCTACATATAAACACATTCATTCCCATACATCTGGAGCCACGTAAGATTAAGGCTGTGAATACGTTGGCTTGATTGTTATCCTATAAATATGAGCACCTGGACTGAGGTGCTCATAGCAGGCAGCACAGAGGGCTTAGACTTGTGGGGGTTTTGCCACATTTTAATGAGTTACTCAGTGCAGCTGAGCAGAAATATTTTAGCCCCTTGCAAATGAAAGGTAAAATACCTCAGCTCAAATAACTTCTACAGACAGTTATGCCAAAAGAATTTATTTTTGCATCCATGGTCTTCTGCTAAGCCACAATACAGTTGTGCATACCTGAGTTCGGTAGAGCACTGAGGGCAAATTGTCTTTGAAAAAAATGTAGTCTTAGTTCAGGAATTCTCTTCAGAAACACTTTCATAATCAAAATATCACTGTAGAAATCAGTGTAATCTATAAAATCTTGGGACTGTTGGAGGGTTTTATACAGATAGTGAGGGAAGGAATGTACTTTCACACATCAGAAGATTTAATTGAAGAATATTCTTGAATGCAAAAGTATTAGCGTAACTTTTGTTGGTCTGTAATCCAAGAAAGGGTATTTATTCATTGCCACATATTGCAAAATGAACAAAAAAATCTTTGCATAAATGTCTAAAGGTAGGATAACAACTGGGAGGAAGGACAACCCTATATACCCAGTTGGAAAATTCAAGTTCAGAAAGACTGTGTTTCTCATTAACAAGAGAAGTATGCTTATCATTTCACAGAAGAAAAATACGGGTAATATATGTTTCACTGAGGCTTTTAAAATAGCCATTTCAGCAAGCTGTTGTCTCATACATAGTGACCCTGATCCTGATCCTGGCATCTCCTTTAGGATTGCTATTAGGATTTCAGGCTTTATGTCCAAATTTACTTCTGTGATGGACAATGCAGCCCAAGTGGCAGTTTTGAAAAAGAAATGAGGAAGAACTAAAAAGAACCAAATCCTCAGAGTAAATATTGCCACCTGAGCTTCAGCTATGACTTCAGCCATTCTTACTCTGAAAAAAAACCAAAATCAGATCTTTAACAAGACATTGTCTTACTGTCATGACCTATATTCATCCAGGAAGCTGGATCTCCCATTGCATACCTAAACCCCTTTCCCTGCACAGATGCAAAAAGAATCTCACTATAAGCAAATGACTGAAACTTTTTGCTGCTGTACCCACATGTTGTTTGAAGAGCTCTCATACCACCCCAGAGTCACTCACCCTCTTTCTCACATACGACAGTCATATTTCAGGACATTTCATGATCCCTACTTAGTGTTTCACTGCTGTTTGGCTACCCTTTGTAGCAGGGATTTAATTTCCTAAATAAATTTTCTGAAATTCTACCAGATGGCTGTAAAAAAAACCCTAAACCACCTGCAAAAAAAAGTTGTCATTTCCTGTCAAAGACTAGAAGAGTGTACTGTGCCTGAACTGGTTTAAGTAGTAGGAGCTGCAGCACTGCCCAGAGGAGGACATGAACTGCCCCAGGCCAGTCACAACCAGTTCCAGATGGCTTCAATGCTGGTGTAAGCAACTTACTGACCCCGAAACCTCAGCAGTGGGTGACCTGCCCTGGGGCAGAAACAGCCCTGAGGGACCTCAGCTGTGGGTCACCAGAGGAGAAGCAGATAGGAATAGTTCTGTGCTAACCCTGGACCCTGTGCCTCCCACCTCCTCTCCAGTTGGGGAGGACTGGGTGCTTCAGGCAATCAAAACTGAGGGAAGTTGAGCATAGGAAGTGGGGTGGAGAGGTGTTTGATTTAAGCTGAACCTGAGGAGGGCAAGGGCCAAGTTTTTTCCTCAGATTTTGGTTTGTTGTGCTCATTTTCCTTCTCTCTGAATACTCAAATCAACAACTAGAAAATTTGTTTAGTTGGCAACAAGATACAGTAAAAATTCTTCAGGCTGATTCTGTTTTGCTCATGAGAGAATCTCTAACACTGTATATACCTCACTATCAGTTAAACTAACTCGTCTGCACCGTGCTGGTAGTTGGCCGCTGGGATCACAGCTCACAAAGTGCATCAACTACATGAATCGTACAGACAATACATTCTTTGAAAAAGAAACACGGAGGCAGTTCTTTCTGTGAAAACTCATGATTTGCATTTTTTAAACCTGCATTTACTGGATTTTTATTGAATTTACTAAAATTAAACAATCACTGGCATTTCTGAAATAAGTGAACACCTACAATTCAATGGCTTCATTGAGCTAGTCCAGGTTTAGAAGAGGGAGCTGATTTCTCATCTGTCACTCATCATCACCATTAAATTCTATTTGAGCACCTTCATTGATTCCATATCTGGAATTTTGCATACTAAGTAAATTTTATTATACAATCAGGTTCTGCTCCCCAGTGTAACCATGAGAAAATAGCACATAAGAGGCAAGGAAACCATTTTAACTGTAGACTCACTTCTCTAATAAAATTCTAAGTCTCACAGTCTTCTTGGGGAATTACTGTTTAGACCAAGTGTGTTTTGGCAGACTTGTACATCTAAATATCCCCAAAAGAACCAAAATCTCCATTCAAATACCCTTCTCACTATCTGGAGCCAGAAATAGGAGACAGAAAGAAAATTTCAAAGGGATTCTTCACCTTTCTGGACTTGTGGAATACAGTATAGAGGATATTTGTATTACTAAGACAAAGACATTTAGATAGTAATGAAAACAGATCTATACTGTACCTTGTCCCAAGAAAGTGTTTTGCTTCCCTTCCTAATCAAGAAGAATGCATATGTGCACTGTATAGAAATTAAATGGAAATCTATAAAATACATTGCTATCTGCATCTGTTTTTTACCTTTCTTGTAATTTGTAGTTATCTGGTTCTATATTTCCACAAACATCTTGAAAATGTTGCCCTTACTGTGTCTCGAAAAGAGACAGATGTTGGCAACTTAAAGTGACTAGAGAAGAACTGAGATATACTGAGCTTGAGTAACTTCACTAAGTTGCAGAGTACATTGTAGGGCATTTAAAAAGAAAAAGTCTTGGACTATCTAAGGTCTGATTCCTTGTATATGTACAAAACCATCCACATTGTAACTTCACTCTGTTGCAGAACTATCAGCAGCATAGCATCTGTTTGCAGAAACAAAGGCCTACCTTATCAAAGGTTTTCAGGTGTGTAGCTTCTAATTAGTTGTTGAACTCTCAATGAAATTAATAGGATATAAACACCTAAAGAATATAAGGTACTTTACCTACAGCCCACTCCCTAAAGCATCCAAGTACAAAGAACTGTCATTATAATTACCAGTCAAATGATGAATGCCCAGGTAAGAAACACAGGGTAAATTAATTCCCTTAAGTACACTTTATGTGAGTGAAGAAAATTCACATATGTTGCAGTAAAGTGTAGCCACAGCTATAAAAACTTTCCTCTTTAAAGTATGATTGAAAGCAACCTGATTTAACACCATAACAGCAAACATTCTAGGCTCTCCTATGCCTGCCAGCCACCTTGCCCCTATCTTCAGTCTTTAGGGGCACAGTACTGTATTAGGAGGATCCTTTGGCCTGAACAAGCCCACCTATTCTTGGGTTCTGTGTTTTCTTTTACACAGAGAAAGGTATGTGACACTCCAATCTACATGGACGTTCCTATCCACTTCAGAGTCTATACCTAAGGTACAAAGGAGAGTTTGCTTAATGCAGATTTCACCAGTGACAGGCATTTAGGGCATGAGATTTCCAGAAGAAGTTGACTGAAAGACTCTTAGGTACATTGCCATATTTATTATTATTATTACAGCTGACACTGAACTGTTGTGGTTAAGTTTGATTAAGTTCCAAGTCATCTTAAAAAAGATCACAGCATTCAGCCTTACATTGCATTTTTTGCCAGTGTTTTTCATGAATCTCTGTAACACCCACCTTTGCAGACACCAAATTGTATTTTTGCCTCTATATTTCTCTCCTGTTGAAAGCTTCGCATTTACAAATGGCAAGCTCTCTACAAGGCAGCAGGCTCAAGCTTGGCAAATTGTCATCATTCAGGTTACCCTCCACTTTCTGACACTAAGTTCTTACCTTCATCAGAGAGCTTTCAATTCCCTCCTTACTTACGGGAGATAAAAGCCCTTATATTCTTCCCAACAACAGGTTTTCATCTACTTTATGTTCACAATAGATTTCAGCTTTCTTCCCCCAGCCCTGCCAATTTCCCTAATTATCTGTCAGTGGTGCCAAGAGCTCCCACATCTATCAATCCATAGCATCACTCCATAGTCACTGTCACAGTTCAGCATCACTGCATCAGCTATCTGCGCTCCAAACAGTTTTACAGCACTGACATGGGGAACCGCCTCTCACAGCCAAGTGTATCACTAAATAATCCTCTTTATTCTCTTTCTAAGCAGCTCCTGCTTGTCACTTCCAGCTGTCCTCCTCTGTTGTCATCATCATGGTACTACAGAATTGATTTCTACACTCCTCATACTGTTGGTATGAAATATCACTCACGCAGTTTAACAAATCTTGATAACTTCAAGACATGTTTCTCCATTCTTTTCTTCAGTGTTACTTTCTACTTGCTGCACAAATTCTGTTTCATCTTGTAATTAGTATGATTTTAAAAAGTCACAGTGCCTATATAAAAGCTACAGGTGAATTTGAAATACCCTCCTACCCCTAGCCTATTAATTTGATGCATTATTCAGACAAGCATTTACCTGTATGCCTTTAGTGTACACACTCTATGAATGATTGAGGGAGGAGGTGTAAAGAGTCCCTGCAAATCCCTGGAATAACTCTTGTACATAAAGTTACTCATGGATGTAATGATTTGTAGAAAGAGGACCATATTTTATAGATTAGGACTGTTCCATAGAATGCCTGGAACTGTTTTAAACCATGGAATATTAAACTATATCAACATGCTGTTGTTTTTATAGAGTTGAAAAGAGAAGAAAATTACTGTAAATCAAATAAAATGTTTCTGAAGGCCACTATTTTAAACTCATTTGACCACTGAATCAGATAATTCTACCAGGATTTTGAGTAGGAAGCTTTCTTTTTCAGGCTATCCTTAATGTTTCACAGCTATTTCCAAGTAAATTGTTTTAAATAACCAAATGTAGTTTCCCCAAGACAAACATTGTATATTATTCTTCAAGATAGTGATGAGTTACATTTAGTGGAAAAGTTAGTCTTTGCTATTTCTATTATACTCTTCTGCAAACAGAAGTCCAACAGGTTAACCTTGTTCTATCCTGCTTCACTTAGTACTATCAGTACTCTCCTAATAAGTGTTTACTGATTTCTGTGTAGTGCCTCAAGGTCTTAAAACGGTATGATGTATGACTGATGACATGTCTGAGGTACATGACATAAGACTGAAAATATTTTTCAGTTCTATTCACAGTATTATTAAATCAGAGTGTATAACTTAAGTATCTCTTCTACTTTTGACTTTTCCCAGTCATATTTTACTTCACTGGGTTGATACTGAGTTAATTCTTTAAGCCTTGATCCAAAGCCCAGGGAATTGTGTGGAAATTCACCTTTAGTGTGTATTCAGAGGATACAATGCTTTCTTAAAAGGGTTTTGCCATCCTTTAGTTGACAAATTATATTTAAACAAAAAATGTTTTGATTTATTTGTTTTCCCTTACTTTATTATTGATGTTTCGTGCTACATATCAAAGAATGAACTCACATAACAAAGGAAAATACTTTTTTTAAAAAGCAAGCACAAGACTAGAATCTATTGCTTTCTCTATACATGTCAGCATTAAATCACAGGGGAAATACAGCAATGATATTAGCAAAGGACAGATCCTGGATTTTTACACACCAAACTTCTTGATAGTTTGACAGTTAGCTTTGCATTGTCCATGGACCATTCTAATATTTACTTAAATATTAAGTAAATATTTACCTAGCTCAGAATAATTTTTTTTTTTTTAATATCAGAATCAGAAAACTCTGAGAACATATTTAGGCAAAAGAACTCTGTATTGTATGCTAAGAAGTAATCTGAGATCAGTAACTCCCAAAACAGTCATCCTTCTTGGGACTTCCATAACGCGGCATTTGCAAATGGGGAAACTGACACATGGGTAAATGTAACTAGGAATAATTTAAATGCATGAGTTTTTAAAATAATATCATCAAACACAGCCAAGTGTCAGAGTCAGGGTTAGGGGCAAGAGGCCGGATTGTAGAAGGCTCGTTCAAAGGGCACTGACTTCAATCCCCACCTGCAACTTTACACACACAGCGTGGGAATAAACAGGAATAGTTAGAGATCTGTGTGAGGTCACAGGGCCATGATCTCAGTGCAGTTACAGAGACATGGTGGGATAGCTCATGTGACTGGAATGCTGTCATAGATGGTTTTACACATTTTAGGAAAGACCTGCCAGCAATGTGAGGTGGTGGAACTGCTCTTTATGTGAGAGCAACTGGGAAGGTATCGAGCTCTGCCTAAGGGTGGATGAAGAAGGAGTCAAGAGCTGCTGGGTAAGAATTCAGGGGCAAGCAATCTGTGTTACACTGCTGTGGGTGTTTGCTACAGGCCACACTGTCAGGAAGAGGAAACCAGAGCTCTACAGTCAGCCAGAAGGAGCTGATAATAACTTTTTTGCATAGGTGGTGGAGCAGCCAGTGAGTAGGGCTGTGCTGCTGGACCTTGTACTGGCAAGGAAGGACTGGTTGGAGATGTAAAGGCTGGGGTCAGCCTTGGCTGCAGTGACAATGAGATGGTGGAGTTCTAGATCCTGCATGGAGGAAGCTGGGCAATAAGTAGGATCTCAAGCCTGGACTTCAGCTGAGCTAACTTTGGCCTCTTCAAGGACATACATAGAGGAATCCCACAGGTTAGGGCTCTAGAAGGTAGGGGTCCTCAAGAGCACTGGTTAATATTTGAGCATCACCTCCTCCAGGCCAGAGATCAGTGCATCTGCATGAGGAAGAGACTTGCATGGATGAGCAAGAAGCTTCTGGCAAAACTCAAACAGAAGAAGTAAGCTCACAAAATGTGGAAAAATTAGTGTAAACTGGCTTCTGCAGCAGACCTAGAAACATTTTAGCTTGGGCTAAGCACCCAAACATTAAGCCAGCTTGGATAATTTTAAAGCACTGATTCCTCTGCCTGCACAGCTAAAGTAGACATCAGTACCAAAGCAAGTGTCCTCAGTTCTAACATGGGGTTTTTGTTGCTGCATGGCATTTACAGGAGTACACAACAGTTTGTGATTCTTTCTTAATGCAGAACTAGGAGGTAGTTCTTACAGGTTTTTTTGTTGGCTCAGATTATCCCTCAGTCTGTAACATTTTGGGGCTTCTTGGTCATTTCATTGCCACCTTCTCCTTGACTAGCCTAAAAAGAAAGTTCATGACCTGTCATGGATGAGGGCAGAACATGTTCTTAGGCCCCATAGCTGTGAGCCACAGCTATTCAGGATATTCCTGAGAACTCTGTAGCTCCCCTCATGCCTGGTTTCTGCCTCTACAATTCCACTGCACATGCATTTGGGTATTTCTTGAAATAGAAATAGCTGCACGGCTTCATAGACATGCCCATCTACATTTGGATTGGGACAGCATTCCCTTCTGGATGCCATCTAGATGGGTCTTGGCAGACTTGAGAATTGGGCCTGTACAAACCTCAAGAAGTTCAACAAGACCAAGTGCAAGGTCCTGCACCTGGGTCAGGACAATCCCAAACAGGGATACATGAAAGAAGCCCTGAGAAGAAAGACTGCCTGGGAGGTCAGTGGTTGATGTGAAGCAATGTCAGCCCAGAAACAACCGTGTCCTTGGCTGCATCAAAAGCAGCATGGCCAGTAGGGCAAGGGGAGGGCTTGTCCCCCTCTTCACTGCTCTTCTGAGACCCCATCTGGAGTGATGTGTCCAGCTCTGGGGTCCCCAGCATAACAAGGATGGGGGCCTGCTGAAGTGAGCCCAAAGGAGGCCACAAAGGTGATCAGAGGTCTGGAGAACCTCTGCTGTGAAGACGGGACAGGCTGAGAGAGTTAGGGTTGTTCAGCCTGGATACAAGAAAGCTCCAGGCAGGCTATACAGAGTCTTCCAGTACTTAAAGGAGACCCAAAAGAGAGCTGGAGAGGGACTTTTCTCAAGGACATACAGTGACAGGACAAGGGGGAATGGCTTTAAATTGAAGGAGGGTAGACTTAGACAAAATATTAGGAAGAAATCATCATCTGATTAGGAGGGTGAGTCCTAATCTGTGAGGGTGTTGAGACACTGGAACAGGTTGCCCAGAGATGTGGTGGATACCCCATTCCTGAAACTGTTGAAGGCCAGGCTGGATGGAATCTGGTCTGGTGGAAAGGTCCCTGCCTATGGCAGCTGGGTTGGAACGGGTCAGTTTTAAGGTCCTTTCCAACCCAAACCATTCTATAACTTTATGATTCTGTGATTCCTTCCTATCATACAGCTTTCCAACTGCCTTTAGACTTTTCTCTCTGGCTGTGAAATTTCTGCAGTTGGGAAATAATCTTTCTTTTTATTTCTGGAGAAACTGCTACTTTAGGTTTTATAAACACCAAAATCCCATATATTCTCTGTGGTGAATATTTCTTCTAAAAGCAGAAGCTTTTGACATGACAGCTGCACTAAAAAAAAAAAGGAACTACATGAATTCTATTGCACACTGAGAAAAATATCGTTACCACTTGATAGACAAAACTGTAAAAATTCAGATTTTGTGGTCTTTTACCTTTGGAGAAAACACTTATTAGCATTGTATATTTCATTGATGCAGTCCTGTTTATTTGCAGATGCCATGAACTGATCATAGACAGAAACAAACAACAGACAATATATTCGCTCCCTTTTCCAAAGCAAGAGTTTTCAGAAATTCTTTTACCTTACTGCTTGACCTTTTCTTGGCCAGAATACAATCCTTCTGTTACTCTGTCCATGGTTCTTTGCTGTGTTTTCTGTTTGCTTCACCCTATGACTGTTACAGCATCACCAAAGGGCATCAGAAGTCTCCTTTTATGTGCAGTTTATTGTAGAGAAAAGAAGAACAGATATTCTTGATATTCTTATATAAACTTTTAATACTTTGTCTATGTGTAAATGCCACAAAACCCTTGGGTTTTCAGTTTTCAGGAACACTAAACTTGTGTTCAACTCAATTTATTGTTCATTAAATCTACATAGAAGGCAGGTGTTTTTCTAGCTTTTAAAATATTCCACCTCTTGTGTAGGCTCCTGATGGGGTTACAAACCCGGGCCTATTCCAAAGACCTAGATGCTAAAGGAAAAATTAAGTTTCCATTTTTACTTAATTTTATCTACTAGAAATTCTACTCACTATGATTTATTTGCCTGATGTAGCTTTTACAGTTATTCAGTGTCTTGTGACATAAGAGCATTTTTACAAAATGGTTCCTGATGTATTATTCAAGCCTTAACCATATAATGGTTGGGATTTTTTAACCTTCTCTTAACATCACTTACCTTTTTATGCCTTGCACCTATTGTTTAATTTTCTCTGAAATATGTCTTTTATTTGCCCTGCTGACAAAATTATGTTCTGCTGCCAGTTTCCTGAAAATGTGGTGTTAATGTAATTTTTGCAATGTTTCTCCAGCCATGGAACAAATCTCATTTGAACTTTTTTGGTTTGTTTTTTTTTAACTACTATGTCAATTTTTAACATCAGTTTTAAATAACTATAGGTGCAGTGCTACAGAGATAGACAGAGACAGACAGAAACATTTTTGGGATTTAACAGTAGTCTGAGATTTTTCTCAAAGTGATGTTGTAAGTTTAGAACATTGAAAAGACATTTTATAAGTAGAAAAGGTATTAAGTTTGAATTTGGGGGGGTGGGTTTGTTTTTTCATAAGTTTGTCCCTGTCACTGAGTTTCACAAGTCTGCAATATGATTAGGGCATTCATGGAGCATTAGTCACTGTCAAGACTCTGGATTAGAGGTCTGCTCCAATTGTCAGAAAAAAAAAAAAGATGAAATTTCAACTTTAGTTTCACATTAAAAGGTTTATTTCTAGACATAGGGAAGATAAAGTACTTCGAAAATTCAAGAGTGAGGTAAACATTAATTTCAGCAAAACCTCTACATAATAAAGAAATTGAAAATTCCCTTTGCATGTAAAAGTTTCTCTTGTATTACATATCGTTTTCTATTAAGGAATGTGGATCCTGTGAAAGAAGATGTACAAAACAAAGAGCTATTATTGCAGTATTGTTTTGTATAATCTCCAGCTGAACAAATGTTTCCGGTGTGCAGTCTATATCCTAATTCTTTAAAACCTTGATGGTCACAATGTAAGAACAGAACTTTCTCTGCTCTTTCTGGAACATCTTTAATCATTTGCAAATTTTAATTGGGTCTTATCACACTTCTTTTATTGTACCTCTTTGTGAAAACTTATAAAAGGAAAAAGAGTTTGCTGTATTTTTAAAATGGATCCATATTTTGCACTTACTACAGCCAAATACATAAATTTCTACCAGTCTTTTTAAGGTAAAGGCGAGGGATATTACCTTATACATGGAGATGATAAAGGAAACTCCTATTAAAACAACCTAAGAGTGTTCATTCTTGCCTGTTACTGTGACTCATGACACCATAAGATGTCTAGTTCATATCTGTGGCCAATTAGAGGAGATTTTTACTTTACTTTTCCATAGGTCATTGGAATAACAACATAGAAATACAACAGTTCTGTCGCTGTTACATACCACAGACTTTTCTTTTTTTGGTGTCACTATTTTTCAGAGCAACTTTTTAACACTGGGAATAACGAAAAAGCACAGCTAGCACAAAATAAAAGCATGAGGCAAGGACTCATAAAAGGAGCAAAAGGTTTTGTTTCCAGGGCTGTTGATCTGACCAATAGCTACAAAACACTTTTGTAGCATCTGCAGTTCTGCTCATTCCCACCAGAGGGGGGACCGAAGCGGCACCGTTTCAATACATTTGCATATAAAATCTAGTGTGATGTGCTGTGAAGGGGAAAGAGAGAGTTGGTTAGAATAAAAATTCAGGCCTGGGGCATGAAATTCCTCTATTTGCATTTTTCCATATAAAATTGGTCTTAGCTGAAAGGAAAATATTATAACTTTGGTCAAGTGTGCACAGAACTGAAGAGCTGGCATATATGTCTAGGAACATGAAATAAGGATTTTAAAGCTACTAGCCAGAAATGAATTGCTTGTGAATACTGAACAGTCATGAAGTTCTACTGAGCTGTGCACAAGTACTTTGTCCATGTATGTGTTTTTGCCTGGCAATATGGTTCCAAATTTTTTCTTTTCCCCTTTTCAAAGTAAAATTCTCTTGCATCGCACATACGAAGTCTTTAGTCTTAGACTAAAGTCTTTCTGTAACCCAATTGAATCATAACATCCATTGCTTTCATATTTTCTTCCTTTCAAATCTTTGAGTCCTTCAACAGCCCTCCTTTACTTCCTCCCAGGCCCAGGATACCTCGAGATATTAATCCCAAAAGATGTCAGGTTGGAAGTGACCACAGTGGGTCATCTGGTCAACCTCCCTTCTCAAACAGGGTCACCCTAGGGCTCATTGCACAGGACTGTGTCCAGATGGTTTCTGAATATTTCCAGTGAGGAAGACTCCACACCCTGTCTGGGCAATCTGTTCCAGTGCATGGTCATCCACACAGTAAAGAAGTTTTTCTCCATACTTACGTGGAATTTCCTGTGCATCAGTTTCTGCCCATTTTCTCTTGTCCTATTGCTTGGCACTACTGAGAAGAGCCTGGCTCCATCCTCTGACACCCTCCCTTCATATAGACATTGATAAGGTCCCCTCTCAGTCATCTCTTCTGGGGGCTGAACAGGCACAGCTCTCTCAGACTGTCCTGCTAAGTGGGGTGCTCCTTTCCCCTTGTCATCTTCATAGCCCTCCACTGGACCAAATCCAGGAGCTCCATGTCTCTCTTGTCCTGAGGAGCCCAGAACTGGACCCAGCACTCCAGCTGAGGCGTCACCAGGGCTGAGTACAGGGTCAGGATCACCTCCTTTGTACTGCTGGAAGTGCTCTTCCTAATTCACCCCAGGATCCCATTGGCCTTGACCACAAGGGCACCACCGGTTATGGATAGCTTTTTGTCACCAGGGCCCCCAGGTCCTTCTCCACGGGGCTGCTTCCCAGCAGGTTCCCTCCAGCCTGTCCTGGTGCAGGGGGTTATTCCTCCTCAGGTGCAGGACCCTGCACTTCCCTTTGCTGAGTTTCAGAAGGTCCCTGTCTGCCCATCTCTCTAGCCTGTCAGGTTCCTTCTGAAGAGCTTCACAGCCCTCTGGGGTATTGGCCACTCCTCCTGGCTTTGTGTTATTAGCAATATTCGTTCCAAGTGGGCTGACCCTACTTTCATCTCCTGTGTATTTCCTGCTTATGCTTGAGTAATGACAGGAGTGATGTGGATCTCATCTCTCCCTATCAGCTGTCAGCAAACAGAGTCCCATGGCTATAGAAACCAAGTCCCTGTTGCCAGCACCAGCAATGTAGCCTGTCATTTATTTGGGAATTCAGTTTTTCTCTCAACATTTACCCTAACTGGCAGTATCAAGGAGAAAACTACCTGAGCGCACAGACCCTTGACCAGTGTCCCCAGAGCTCTGAAACCATGTATGATGGTTTCAGATTTACCCTTGTTATCATCAGTGCTCCATGAAGGACCTACAGGGGGTAATAGCCAGATGTATTGAGAAGCCTTGGCAGTCTTTCTGTGGCATCTCTGATTTGAGTCCCTGGCAGGCAACAAACTTATCAGGACAACTGGTGAGGTGGGCAGATGGGTACCCCTGTCCCCTGCAGTGGGAAGTTACCCACTGCTATTGCTTGCTGCTTCTACCAGGTGATCCTGTGAGGCTCAGGGTCTGGTGGTTCAGGTCTCTTAGATGGTGCTCAGCTTCCCTGTCTCTAGGAACTCCCTGCCCAGCTAATTCTAGTGCTCAGAAGTAGCCACTACTGTAGTTGTTGCTGTTGCCCTTGTCACAGCTCACCTTGCTAAATGACTCTAGTTCTTCTAATCCTTTTACCAAGAATTGTTATTTAGGTTTTAAATTCCCAAAGGCTATTCTCAGCACATAGTGGGACTTGTGCAAAAGCTTTCAGAAGAATTATTCAAGGAGGTTCCCTGATCTATATATAATTTTTGAATAGAAGAGGAAAAGTATGTCCCTGATTCCAGATCTGTAATAACTGCATTACTTTAATGTTCAAGACAAATAAATTGCTCTTAAATTTTCATCTTTTCTTTTTGCTCAATCACAATTGTATTCTGTGTTTTCTGTGTGCCATGATTTAATTCTAGATGTGAAATACTGTGGCAAAATTTCCACTGTTCCATGCCCACTCCCTGAACAATCACAAAAAGTTATTCCAAACACAATACATGATGCAACAGGTATGTTTTGGCAACCAGAGTCTGATAAGACTGTCTTTAGAGATCCATGAACCATGTGTGTTCACATAAGCTCTCCTAAACACACCTGGTTAATGCACTGAAATCCTGACGTGTGACGAGGTCAATGCATTGAATTCCTGACCTGTAACAAGATTAAAAATATCATATTCACAGATTAAAGTCATATTAAAGTCAGATGACTAAACAGAAAATGTGCCATGATTTTTAATGTTTCTTAGGTATAGAGACTTTCTGTATCCTCTAAACTAAGGGAAATGTTTCATTTTTGATAGCCAGGTAATAGCCATCTGAGCACATAAAGAAATTAAAGTTTCTGTATCTGGTCTCCTGGCAAACCTTAAGTGCATACATGCACATGACACCACACAGCCTGAAAAGTCAGACACTTTTAATGTTTTCAGCAGGGTTCACTCCAGGGACCCTGAGAGGTAAATTGGCTCCCCATTCCCTTTCAGAACTCCTGCTAGTCTTCAAGAAAGCTCAAGGCCTCATACTGGCAAAAGGCAATTGTCACATATGGTAACACCTATTATCTCTCCAAAATCCATATGAGTATACTCACCTTTTACAAGGTGAAGTAAGTGTCTAAAACAGAATGAGACAAAAACATATACCCTCTTCTAAGTTAAAGAAAAATGAAAATATATGGGACAGAAACAGTTTATTCTTAAAAATACTGATCATTTAAGCAGATAACAGCTTTGTCTCCCTCCTAGTCTCTCTAACAAAACATCTTCTAATTTTTTTATGGAGTCTTTTTCTTCAGTTTCTAATTAGTATGTGTATCTGGGGGTTTAATAACAAGATTCTTCCTTTCTTAGCTGAGTCTTTGGGTTATAGTCCTGTGATACCAGTTTATATCAAGCTCAGCAGGTCTGATTTTATTTGTCCTCTGCAAACTTATTCCCTTCAGGACCACGCAATAGTAATCAAAGGCTAAATTGTCCCCGCTCTAGATAAAATATTTTTTACTTGGGACAAAAACATTTCTGGGGATTAAAAATAAAAACTTTTACAACAGACTGTCTAGACTGTGAAGAGTACCATCCTTTGGATACAGGAGTCTGAAAGTCTTTAGATTTTCTCTGCAAAATTTGTCTTGGTCAGCATGTTTTTCAGACAGGTCTAATATCTCACCTCATTTCATAAGGCCTGTGGCTCTTTAGCATTCAACAGAGAGCTGTTCTATGCTTGGAAAGCAAACCAGCAATGGCATTTTCACTGAAGGTTGGAAGGTACAATTGTGGCCATTCTGACTTCTCACAGCCTCTCAGAATGACAGATCAATAAACAGTCACAGAAAATAAAATATACAGTAACTTCCTTCTCTGATGCAGTTACACTAAGACAAAAATGCTCATAAAAATTGCTGCCTCTCAGTATTCTTAATGTTATTACATATATCTCTGACAAGTATATGTGTATATTCCATTGCCTCTAGGCAGAACTTTTGGTGTGCACCAGATGGCTCCTTTAACTTCAGGTAGTTTGAATCACTCAGTAGAGCAGAGATCATAAGGAACAAGTACTGATATTTTTTAGTAATATCTAAAATAAGCAAGCAAACAGAAAAGCTTCTGGGTTTTCTAATCTTCTTGCAAATGCTAAGTTATCCTGTCACTGTCCTTTCTAAGTAACTCATTTTACCATTCATTTTCATGGTACGGATATAGCGGGGTAAGTCTGGCATCCCACAGAATCACACTGGAAATCTCTCTATGCTTGCATCCCTCTACACTTTCTCATATCCTTAAGTGCTAAGATACCTTGTGCCAATCTGCTCACTGAACATTTGGCATATGAAATCATCCCAACTTTTTCCTGGATAACTTCTCTGTCACCAAGCTGGTTTACTTGAGAAAAGAGTAATCTAAGTCCTTACTTGCAAGGGTATGGAGCAGGTCTGAATTCATAATCTATATGAATTATATATTTCCTTCCTAAATTTATATTTCCTTCCTAAATTTGTATTTCCTTCCTGTATCCATTATAAGGAATACCATGTACGTAGAGTTAATATGATCACATCAGCAGCTTTTGTTTCTGTCCTAGAGAAACAACACACTAGCAGCTCTGTTCACCTTCCAGTGGGTCTTAGAATAAATACTATAGTTGGGAGGTATAATACCTCCCCTCCCTAAGGCCGTACCTTTCCACCTCCTAGTATCTGTGGTTCCACCACAGAAAGCCATGAAGTGACTCCCTGATGGTGTTGCTGAGATTGTGCAGCCTGGTAGTGGGAACAGCGTTGTATAAACACCAATGTGGATGCTCACGTAGTTATTTCTTCATGTAATGACGAAGGTCTTGTGAGACTGGTGAGGAAGGGCACTGTGTTTGTGCCACAAAATTCCTTGCAGTAGGGCCCAAAGGCAAGTCATACAGTTTGTTAAAATTTGTTTGTCCTCAGGTGCAGTGCAGACATGCTAAAGGCAAAATAAAAGCTATGGTGTGCACATAGCTTACACGTGACACTCTGGAAACTGAATTTGGAAAGAATCTTCGGACAGGCAGCTGCATTGCACAAATTTAACTGCTTAGCTTCAAACTCCCATGCCTGAACATGCTGAATGTTATCATACTTTTGTAATACTTTGATGCAACTAGAACTGGAGAAAGACAGGCAGAATCTGACCCAGTGCATGCACTGAGCAGACCTCAGAGAGATAATAACCAGACTTGGTCTATGAGGGTTTAAAAATTGAAACAGCTTTCATTTTCATTGACATTGGGCCTGTCTGGTTCTTGTCGGAAAGAGGTGATGAGCTAATATGGATGAAACCTAATTTCTTCCCTCTCAGGACTCCTAACATAAACCAAGTATATAGAGCTGCACTAGAAGTTATTATTTTTCACATAATCTTTAAAGAAACAGGCTATTTCACAGTTTTTGATTTCAAGAAAGTTAAGATTCTGAAAGGTGTTTCTGTTTATTACAGTTACGTTACATTATTTAAAAAATTAAAAGCACCCAATACTATGCTGAATTGCAGAAATAGAAGTGCTTTGCCCACTGGATCACTGCCCCTGGCTTTCACAGTAAAAGATGGCTCTCACCTTTTGATACAGTGCAACTCCCTGCTGCACTGAGGTCAAAGATGATCTTAATAACCCAGCATGGCTCTCTGGGGATCCAAAGTCCACCAATACGGAGGATAACTGACGTTCAACAAAAGCATGTAATCTCCAACATCTTTAGAGATTTTCATCTCAGTCATCGAAAAATATGAAAAACAGTTTAACTGAAACATAATGAAACAGACTGGAACGGTCTGGAATGTAAGCAATCTTTGCAGTGGATCAGCTATCCCTGACTTTTCAGCACATAATCTCTACTGTAAATGGGACCAGCTACCAACCAAGAGCAATTAGTGAAATACAGTATGCAAATATTGGTAATACCTGTTTCTTGGTATAAAGCATCTAGCAAATGTACCATTTTTCTCTAGGTAAACCCTGCAAGCGAAACAAATGTTATTATGCCAGTGTTTATACAACAGTTCCAAATAATATTAGCTTAGAACTGTAATAAAACATATTATCCTTCACAATAATCTTTAAAGAAATAGGTTTTTAAATGAAAGTATTTAATAACAACATTAAATTTTGAAATGTGTTTTCTTTGGTGGAATAAGGTGGACTGTTTTCATCCTTTCAAATTAAGGGCACAAAAAATCTTAATTTTAGGACCACCAACTGTGATCATTTTAACAGCAATGGAAATGATGAAATAAGATATATAATTTTAATTCATGAGCCTACCTCTTGTTCTTCAATTTCCCTGCTGCACTCTTAAGTGGGTAAAACCTTTTACAGATACTGCCATGACATTCATTTCCTGGATAACCAGCCCTACCATGTCCTTTTATGACACTTGTAGGTATACCAATGCCAGAAAAAAGCTTGCAAGGAGATTTAATAAAACATGCAGCATAACTAGCTACTGGAGAGAATTTCAAATTGTATTTCTGTGCATTTTTGGAATTGTTTATCAGGTTTGTATATGTATAGAAAGACCAATTAACTTAGACACTACGAGTCCATGAGAATACCCTATGTAAATATAATGAATGAATTCTGTAAGCAAATGCCTCTGTGAAATAAATTATTCAACTGTTTTGGCAGACAGATTGTCCTTTATCCAATGCTTCACTGGAAAGCAGGAGAAAATGCAACTGGAGTAGCCTTGTAACATAACATATGTAAATCTTTTCTGAGCTATTTGGTGGCAATTTAAATGCCCTTAAGCATGCAGGCTGATGGTCTTGGTAATTGTTTTCCCAGTCATTTGGGAACCTTCTAATCATTCCTTAAATTTTGCATCAGTAACACCTGTACTCTTCCATCAGCTCACACTTCTGTGCTGCTTTTGGGACTGTGGGCAGAACTAGCTACTGATGTAACTCCAAATTTCACTGCAAAAAACATGTGCGCAGACAGTCCTTGATTTAGTGGAGATGTTATCTACGTGTGAACAATAAATATTAACGAGTCTCTTCCTGCCGTGCAGATTTAGGTCGAGTTGCTTTGTACTGCTAAAGAAATGTCAGTATTTTCTGTCCCTCGTTTATATATCCATTGAGTAAATCTGGATGGTGCTTAGGGAATACACATTTGGATAAAAGGAGCTATAGAAATTGAGCTAATGCAGTGAATCTAAGTACAAATTAATTCATTTATCATGATACAGGTATTTGAACAGGTGAGTATTTTCCTATATCCTACTCAGCCTCCTTTCACATATTGCTATTGTTATAAGAGACAAGATAAATCCCAGAAACTTTATCAGCTAGCAAACTTTCTTTTCTCCATGTGAGTGACAAAGAAAGAATCAATTGTTCTTTGTAAAGCTCTCTTGAACCGTCTGCAGCCTTCCAGCTGTTTTATTCGTTTGTATGAGCATCAGCCAACTATGGCCCTTTTGTTATTAATACAATTTAATTAAATTTCAAGATATGTTTTCAATTTATACATGCAATACTATAGAAATGACCATCACTATACACTCACCCATTTCCTGACAGATTAGCCACACTCATATAACTAATATCTTCAACACTCTCAGATCTGGAAGCAGCTTAGATGGAATGGCCCTGGTGGCTCATTGACTACAGCAAAACTGTCACTGACTACATAGAAACAGAACCTTCCCTTCCATTAGGAAAAGTTTTATTGGCTTTTGTCTGTGAGATCCATTCAAAATGTTGCAGTCTGCACACTTTGGATAACTGCCTGCAGCAGATCAACACAAAAGTTCATCTACCCTGACATCCTGCTATGGGAGATGGCCGTATGTGAGTGCCTGCCTAGAGGTCACACAGTGGTGACTCTCTGATATCCTTTCCCAGCTGCAGGGGTTTGTGGCTTAGTGATTTCCTGAACCAAAAGTGTTATCCCTGTACTTAAAAACACCCTCATGGATCTATTTTCCATTCTAATTTGCCTAATTGCTTTTTGACACTATGCAAGTGTTTAAGCATCCACAGTGCCCTGTTGCAAGCAATGCTTCAGCTTAATTATGCATTGTGGCAACACAGAAAGTCTGATCTGCAAAGGGCAGACTTAGCTCCTGAGAGACTTCGCAGTTAGCCTGGCCTTTGGAAAGGATTTCAGATGAATTTACTGTAATGGGCTCTTAATGATTAGAAATGCCATGTTGTATGTTATCTGGTGCTAGATATCTGCAAACTTTCTGAAATGACATCTGTGGAGCATAAATATGCTCCTGCATTGGATTTAGGTTCTTCCTTAACAGACAGGCTAGGTGAAGGGATGAACCACCAAGAGCAAGGGATGCCTGGGGCTGAACAGAGGGAAAAGTATGGGAAGCAGAACCTGAGCTGGCAATGTTATGTGTGCAAACTGAAACTGAACTTGGCTTCAGATTGTGGACTAGTATTAACCATCTGTGAGGTGGGGTAAAAGCTACCAGCATACAAACTGTAATGGGAACAAACCTTGTATTAGTTGTTATTCGTGGGAGTTTGTCACCTTTTTATCTTCTTCTTCTTTTTTTTTTTTTCCTACTGTAAAGACTATGTTAGGTAATGAGTGTCTGCCTCACAGAAGAGCCAGAAATAATGATCTCATATAAATGGATTAATGTAATGTATTTAAAAATGAAAAGGATTAAGCTCTTACTAAATTATTTAAGTCTGCTTATGAATATACAAGCAAGCATAGACAGAGTTTTTCCTTTTATTTTTTACTTGAAGATTGATTGTCTTTTAAGAAAAAGAAAGAAAAAAAACCCCATATCAAATAAGGATGAAATTGAAATCCTTCTCCTTTATTTAACTAAACCTTCATTCTATAAACAAATTCGACCCTTGTTTTGCATGGATTGCATTAAAGATTTTGACTTCTGCATTCACCCTCAGACATTTTTTCACCCGAGTTAGAGGAAATGAGACTGGAACCTATCCTTGGATAAAAATCTGAGGAGATTCCAACTGCGATTCAAATACAGTGTAAGGATGCCTGGATTTTCACACAGACACAGCTGTGAGCCACCATTAGATCACCAATGCTTCTATAAAGGCCACTCACACTGAGACAGTGGCAGGTGCATGTATTAACACATCCCAAGCTCATAGTTAAGATCTGAGTCTGAAGAATTTCAGACTGAGTGATGCATAAATATATCACAAGAAAGATAGGAGGGCAGTGACAACCAGAGTTATATTTGGAAAGGGTTTCTTTAGATCTCCATGCTTCATCCACTCAAACCCCTCAAATACTAAATCTACTGATTGAAATATTCCTAATTTTAGCAGTTTTAACATGACAGTCGAAACATCGAAAGAGGACCTATTCAGCCTGTTAGAATGTAGGCCGAATAGGAAAGTGAAAATTCATGCAACTTAGCTATCATAAAAAGATTATTTCATTGTTCTTCTGACCAGTTTAAATGATGAAGCATGAGTATTTATAAAGGTGAAACAGAGAAATAATCTTCACTGAATAGGCATTCATATGTGTTCTAATTCAAATCCATACAACAGAAGACAGACCAAAAATTGTCTTACATGGCACACACACAAAAAATCAATACGGTACAACCTGACATCTTCTAACAAAAATGTTCCATTTTAACCAGCATCTTATATGTTGATTTATGACACTTTCTCTATCATAAATTGCAACACTTCTAGGCAATATTATTTTGGTAACAGATAAAGATGTCAAAGAACCTCCTACACTGGCATTCTTATATGTTATTTCAGAAATATAACTTACAACTCATACTATATCTGACACGGAGCAAGAGAAATTCTGAAATAATATTTGCTCTATACTTCAAGAGATGTCTTAGGTTCTCTTGCTACAACCAGTCAACCCCCCATGCAGTCTTGCCTGAAGACAGCTAAGACACTGAGCTAGGCAGGTAACAACTTCAGCTTCATTCGTTGACAATGCATGGAAAACAAATGGTCCAAAAGCAAGTGATCCAAATACTCAGTGTTTGTTTTGACACATAAATTGTGTCAATTTTTTGATCAGACAAGACATGAAAATTACAAATATTTTCATGTAGTAACTGAAAATAAGCAACTATCCTTGTGTAACAAATACTATCCAAATTCAGGCAGGTAGAGTTTTAGAAACCCTAAGTCTTGCAAGAAATTTTATAAAGTCTTGAAGCCTAAGGACTTTTCAGTTTTCCTCATCCCATGTTCCCTGTCAAGTAGTGGAAGTGTAAACTTCAAGCCTCAATGAAACCATCAAAGTTTGGCCAGTTATTCTAGACCAGCTCCAGTGTGTGGTATTTCTGCTCTAAATCCTGCTCCTCACTAAACCAACTTTATGCCGGAATATTTTGGTTTACCACTGCATCCTACTGTGGGTATGAAAAAAGGCAATGTTTCAGCACATCAGCCAGCCAAGTAGAATAGATGTTCTTCTGTATAATTGTTTCAGAAAAAGAAATCACAGTGAGGATATAATTCAGTCTCCATCTTGGAAGTCTCCCAGAGCTAAATGAACAAAATCTTATGGAACATGGTTTATGCCCAGTGTTAAACTGCTCTGAATGGAAGGCTTGACTTGAGACTTCAGGAGGTCCCTTCCAACCCAAAGGAGTGCCTGAGAACTTGTTTGAGGCTCATAATTTTGAATACAGAAAAAAAAAAGGGTGGGATTCACTTAACTTTGTCTTTTAAATACTACTGGAAATATCCATAATAGAAGCTAATTTGAACTCAGAACTGGAATTTTTCTTTTCAATGGATGAAGAAGGTAGTGTCAAGACCAGCTCTCTTGAAATCAGTGGCATGAATTCCTATGAGTAATGTCAGTTACAACTTCAGTGTATCTGTGACTTTGATAAGCAATCACCATAGAAGTGCAAGCTGTTCCTATCCAAACACTAAACATCATGGTGTGTCAAATGATTGCCAGAACTAAGTTACCAAGATGAAAAGGAAATATGTTCTCATCCATAGCACTGACTTTGGAGCTATGGGGAAACCAAAGAACTCTGTTTAGCCACCAGAACTTTAGATGTCTCAATTTGGAAATATTTGTCCTATGCTGAGATTCAATTTATGGATCTGCAAAATAACCATATTGCGAAGGCTGTAGAAATAATTTTCAGACACAGATGTTATATAACATTGTAAGACTCATCTTTATAGCATTTCTAGTCTTCACATTGTATATGGAAGCTCAGAGTGCAATTTCGTCGTAAAGATGATGCTGGAAATAGAGAAGAGTATTGACCTTTTTCTAATTTCTATCAGAGTCCACCATGGGCATAAGTTCGGGTTTTTTCTGGAAAACTCAATAGAGGAATTCAGTCTGAAACTACTAAATAATTGTCTGATTTTTGATGGTCAACTATTCTAAAATAAAATACCTTCAGATTTTCCCTAGAAGGTATACCAGCAAGTTGTCATCAAATTAGAAACTTCAGATTTTTCAGGCTGAAACTGGGAATTTTTCTGCAATTATGTTTGTTGTTGTCTTAGTATAAATTTCAGTTTGATTGCATTTGAAATGCCTTCAAATATTCTGTGTGTTTCAGGTCCTCATGCTCTGCTATCACAAATGTTATGAAAAGAAATTTGAAGTCTGAATAATTATATTGTGTTTAAAATAAAATGTAAATGAGATTTTCATAAATTCATTTTAAAAGCAGCAGTTCACATACATTAAATCAGTCTGACTCATTCAACAAAGAGAAATAATGTCTTGTATGAATTTTTGAATGGGATACTCAGCAAGAGATATGCCATCACTCATTTCGAATTCAGTTTACAATTTTCATTGATATTTTCAATTATTATTGTTTATCTATATTTCAAAATAATCTGGTGAATATTATTTGAAATTATGAGAACATCAATGAACAAATATTTTTCCAGCATGAAAAATGTGTAAAAACTTATTCAGATAAACATAGTTAAGCATTTCACTATCTCTTAAAACAACACATTAAAAGATGGCAGCCATTATTTATTTAGCTATTACATTATTTTTATTGTACAGCTGTTTTTAGGGAAATTTTATATAAAGAGGCTACCAAAAAAAAGTATTCCTTTGAACAATGCTGTTTCATATGAAAAACTGTTTCAAAATAATGTGCACATGCTGGAAAAGTTCCAAAACATTTTCTTAAAAAATTCAAAGTTATAATGCAGAATTGAATTCAGTATTGTTTCATCCTATGCTGACTTCTCATATGCTTATATTATTTGCTGTGTTTTATCTACACACTTGAAACGAAGTACTTCAATATTTAGGGGTTTTTTTTTCTTTCTTTGAAAAAACCAAAAACCTGTCTATGAAATGTTTTGAAATGTCAGCTTTTCCACTTGGTTGAAGACAAAAATTATTTTCAAAATGTGAGAACTTTCAGACAAGTAGAATTTCTGGTTTCCTGCCAAAGCTATCTATGAAATCTAATGCTCACAACAGTTTAAGATGCCAATGTTGGGGGGTTTTCTGCTCATTCTTCCATGCTCTCACAACCAGGAACTAATCAGTAATCACTTCAGCTGACAGTAAATTTCTCCAAAGGAGGAGAAACCGTGAAAGGCTGGGCAAAGGAGGTTTCTAGACATCATCTTCTCTACTGATCAAAATGGTTAGAACTTCCTTGAAAAAAATTTTGTATCACTAAGATTCCACA